>CAJVPT010000079.1:0-44965 GCA_910592055.1 Acaulospora colombiana
AAATGTATTACATACTATATATACTAACTAGCCCATTAAGGGAAACCACACGACGCTTTCTTAATTTTTTCTAGAACAATTTTATAGAGTAATCTAGTTATCAGACCGTTGCGTATACTCTAACCTGTCCCCAGATTTGGGACTTTGGCATGGTCCACGGATTCCTCCTCCCACCAAGGTCTCCCGATGGTTCGTCACAGGCAAGGTTGACCATGCTTTTAAGCATCCCACCAGTACAATTTTTACTCACTTCAGAACTTCAACCTTCTTAACTCGGCAACTTCTTGCATTCGGTAAGATCGTCAAGGTACCTGGCGCCAATCTAGTCTTCATTCCAGTTGACCGCGAGATCAGCCCCATCCTCCTCCACCTTATCAGGGTACTGATAAGATACTGATCGTCTCACAACACCTGCAGACCGGCCTGATCTGATAAGATCAGCTATAAGTGACATCGTGTAATGGCGGATTCTTCCATTTCAGCTATCGGTAAGATAACCAGGTTTACGCCCAATGACATTTTACTATCACTCAATGGCGTACTGATTTCATTGTGATGCAGTATTTCACTTGGCCCCCATGTGGTATTGAACTTTGGACCTTGTAATTGTGACCTGGAAGCACTACCACTGTGCTATTGATCCATAGGTTTATTTAATGCTTCTTAAGTTGCTGAGGATGTTTATTTATTTAAATTTTATTCAAAAAGAATTTTAAATGTCTGCTTAAATATAATATATAATTTGTCTATATAATTATTAATTATATAATTTCTTTCTGAACAACTCTTAATACATCTTAAATAAAGTTGAAATCTACTTTATAGATTTTTTGACTTTTTTTGTAATATTAGTTTTTTGTCAGATATTTTATTATAGCTTTTGAGTTTTGAATCTGGTGATAATTCTGGCTATGTTTTTTACTTTATATAAAGCTTAATAATCACTAGTAAATTTAAGTTATTATTTAGCATATAGTTATATAATATTATATAATATAAAAAGATAAAATATTATATTAGACTTTTTAATATCAGTTTGACTCTTTTTTGAAGTTGGTTCTTATTTTAATATCAATTTTAGTATTTGTTTATTTGATAGAATAGTGTTATATAGAGATATTCTATTTAAGAAAATTGGATTTGATTAATTATATATCTATATAATTTGACCAAAAAAACTCTTTCTCACTTGTTTCAAATTTCAAAAATTTTCCTTTATGGTAACAACTCAAAACATTAAAGAAAAACAAAATACTCACAATGAGCTCCTCTAACCAACATACTAAGAAAGTTGATCAGGGCAAAAAATTCAGCAGTTAGCTATACAAAAGAAAAGAACATTACAGGCAGTAGTAAAATCTCTAAACTGTTCTTGAGAACCAAACTTGTAAATAAATTCAACTTCTAATTGGTACAAAGAAAAATTGTATGACTATTGAAAGAGAGGAAGTGAAAGAAATACCAAAGAATCCCCCAGGTCATATATTGACTTGTTTATCAGTAATTTTTTTTATTTCAATTAAATACGTGTACAAGCTACCTTCTGTTTTATTAGGTATTTTTGATAGTCTGTGCATTCTGAGCTATCATATTAGATTTTTAGGATTCTGACTGATATGTTGGAAGAGCATCCTTGTATTTTTGGTTCTTTATCAGTATTCCTTATTCCAAGTCTTCCCTAATGTGTTGATGATAATAAACTGTGACTTATTGGAATTGATTTTGATGTTGTTGATATGATAGAACTCTTCTGCTACATAGATAATTTTTGTAGATCTGTTTTATTGTTTATTGTCTATGTTATGTCATTTATGTATATATTGATTGTTATATTAGTGATCCTTTTTTACAATCCTAGTTTTAGTTCTATACATGTTTTGGAGCTAATTGTGTACCCTTTATATTGTTGACTGATCATAGCTAATAGTGGGTCATAGAAGATGCACCATAATAATGGAGATATTATGTCTTCTTGATCTATTCCATCTCTTACCTGATATTAATCTGTTAAGTTATAGCATGCTATGGCTGCATTATGGTGGTCTTGGAATATACTGAGCAGAATTGTTACTATTGTATTTATTACCTTGATCCTTTAGAGAACCAACTGTAATATTTCTAAATTAATGGAATTATATACTTTTTATATATCTTGACTCAAAATTCAGGTTTATTGTTTAGTTTCTTTTATATGTTCAATAATACTACTGATTATATGAATTGGGTCTTTAGTACTACTATCTGGGAGTATTACCTAGTTTAGTTCAGATAGTATTCCTTTGTGAGTCAAAAACTTGGCCAGTCTATTCATAATAATTTTAATAAATATTTTTCTTCCTGCATTAAGTAACGTGATGAGTCTATTGATATCTAGATTGTGTATCCAGTCTTTAAGCTTGAATATAGGATATATTAATCTCAATCAATCAACTCTTTTTTATTTTCCTGTGAAGCAGCAACAAAAACCAGAAAAATGAAGAAACAGTTAAAATATGAAGAAATTTAAAGAATACAATATCTGAATAGCAGGTCTAACTACAACATCGATAAACTCACTAGGAGCAAGGTCAACCCATAAGTAAAGAAATACAAAAAATAGAAAAGAAACCCATCACAAAACAAATGCTTCATACAAAGTAACTTCCTCTTCAACTCCATAAACTTCATAAACAAATATAAATGACAAAGATATTACAACAATAGCAACTGAAAGACACATATAGAAGGAACTAATAACACCTGGAGTAATCAGGTTAAAGAAGAATAAAACATATAGAACAAAATTCAAAACATCCCAGAGAAGACATCCATAGTAAAGAAAAGAAATTAATAATGGACAATATAAGATCCTATAGAATAAATGACTCAGACATAGAAATGGACTTTAAAGACAACATATCGTTTCAAGAAGACCAAGGCTGGCAGACTATTGGACAACAAAGGAAGAATAAAACAAGACAGGACTCAAGATTAAAGCCTTGATCACCCTTTAACAGAAATATGAAATACAATAAAAAAAGAATTAAACTTGGAATAAAAGCTGACCTCTTATCAGGAGACTCCATAAGAAAGAAAATAATCTTTCTCACTAAGAAATTCAATTCCCTCGAAGGACTTCTCACAATCCAAAAATGAATTTATAAAAGAAACTGACCACATAATTACTATTTTTAATAATCAAAAGTCTGCTGCCATAGTTAGCAACATCACCTTAATGGAATTGTGCAATTCTACACTTATACCACTTCTCAAAATCCTTAGCAAAGTTGTAAGGAAAAGAGTATCAGTGTTTGGGATATTTCTCTAAATACAAAGATTCATAGACATATAATAGACATTCACCAAATTTGGACAGATTACCAATATAATGATAACAATATAACAAATATGGTGTCAACCACAATCACTTTAGCCAACAAGGAAGATAAGCTCAAAACACTTGAGTCCTGAAGTATTCTGATTAAATCAAACTCAATAAGGATCTTCAATGCAATATAGGATTTAATACAAATAAAAGAAAGAAAATGTTTCTTCCTAAAAATAATCAATCTTCCACCAGGAACTTATGCATTGACCACAAGCTAATATGTCAATTATTGAAAGCAAAAACATATTATATATCTTGACTAATATTATACAGACTCAGAAAGTATGCAGTTCTTAGCTTCAATAACAAACAACTTCTATAAAAAAGCATTGCAAGAAACCTTTAATCTAAGTAAGACCACTTTAAATTGCAAATCTATTGTTATAGGCTATCTCAATGAGTTCGTCGCTAATTTGTAGTGCTTTGCATAACCCAGACTTCTCAAGAATACTTACAAACAATACAAAGAAGAGAATGCCTCCTATAAAGAACACTTAGGAAAGGCAGAGGCGTGGTGATTAACTTGGCCAAAGGTAAGTGTCTCTTTATTGCATTCTGTTTCTTTGATATATCACTAACTCTTATCTCTATTCTCAATGAGAGCTGTTTTTCCTAATACATTCAGCTCTGCCTTTTCGGTATACATTGGTAAGCTATTTATACTTTTCTATCTAACAATGGCTATCTACCTTATAATCAGCTATACTAATCCTAAGCTTTGCTAAACTTTCTATACTTTTCAAATATATACAGTTCCCTTATCAATACCCGAGCCTTATCTATAGTTTCTTACCTTGCGACACTTAATCTTTTATGCCAGACTTTTGGATTTTTGGATTCTAAACCATTACGTGTAAATCGTGTCACCCACGTGATCAATAACACTATTAATACAAAACTATGTACCATCTATAATAGCCCAGAACACCTTATAGCAAATTGTACAATCAAATAGTGAAGAGAACAATAGAACAAATACAATTAAGAACAGGCTTACAAATTTGGAAAACTCTACAACTGTTTTAGACTAGCTAAATCCATTCATATTTGCAAACTCATATATATAACATCTGAAAATAAATCAATTAGATCAGACTTATATGCCTCAGTAGTCAAAAAACCAACTTATTTCATTAGAAACCAGCAAAGTAATCTTGATCCTTCTAACAATATTCTCTCAATACTAACTGTAATCCATGACAAAATACAACAATCAAAGAATTACTTAATAACCTCAATGAATGCATTGACAACCTTGAATGATACTACTACATCAATGCCAAATATATACAGGAAAGTAACACAATAGATGTCTTCATTGATAAATCAGCCTTGAACAAACAAATATCCAGAACATTCAGCAATAATAACAATGACTCCACTGATCTATTGATAACATAGACAGAACAATGAATGTATTAATATCAACTATTACAAATATTCTTCCCAGCAATGTAAGACAACCATAATCTACTGTACAATAATATGGGTAACTCAAATAGTAACAATTATGAACAATATAAAAATGAAAATAACTCTATAACAATAATATAACTGGATAACAAAACCACTCACAACAAGAATCAAATCAGCAACAATTACAATTATACTAATACACTAGAGAAAACCAGTAGTAACCAAATAACAATACAAACAGTAAGTAAAATATACTGCAGTACTATAAAGACAATAGTATTAACCAAAGAAACAAACTACCCAATCACCCACAACTGCCACACAACAAAAACATATTACAATAGATTAATTCAGAATCTCTATCAAAAAACCCTTCTGAACCATTGCAATACTCAACTGCTGGGGCCTAAATGACAACTCAAATAGAGAAATGGTTCACCATAAGACAAATTAAAAACTGAGATATAATTATATCAACAGAAACAAATAGAACAAGTATAAACATAAAACACTGGAAAACTATTCAATATGGTGGGAAGAAAACAATAGCATTGGTACCAGTGTAGAGGTTGCAATCAAAAAACCTCTTTTTGACTAAGTAATTAAAATACAAAGATATTCAATAGAGTCATATGCATAGATCTTGTATTTCCAAACAAGCTATATTATAGAATTATTAATGTCTATTCACCATCTAGAGCTGGAAAACTAATAACAACAGTATAAAACTAAATCATAAAATGGATCAAACAATGGAACAACATGAGCTGACATATTATTATTGGAGAAGATTTCAATGTAAGTCCTTCAAATAGAATGAACAAAGTCTTCAATAACAGGAAAATGCCTAAAGACAAAACAATCAGCTTCTGTGAATAACTTCACAACCTTAGTATACTTGATACATACTAATACCATAATCTATAGAAAAAAGAATACACCTGGCATTCCACAACTTCTTAAAATAGAATTAATATAATCTGAATAAATACACATCCTATATGGTTTACAATATATGCATTTATAATGGAAGATACAAACATTACAACTGATAACAACCTATAACTAATATATATAGAAAGCTGGCAACTAGAAACAAATGATAAGTAAAACGGATGGTCTTATACAAATACTTGCTTTCAATAGAAAAAGACTTCAGATAAACAATGGAATACCTTTGCTGCCAAACTTGATATATAAATATCAATACTCTACAGTCTTTTCAAGACATAACCAACGGATATCAACAAAAGCTAGAACTATCTTTGATAAGCTATTCTCAATGTCATAAATAGATACATCCAAAAATACAAAGAAAAAGAAAGAAATAGATTCAAATACTCAAAGCTAACCAAACTCTTACTTCTTATTTAGTTGTTACAATATAAAAAGCAGATCCAACTCTATAACAAAAAGGATGCCAGAGTCAATCTTGAACAACTTGATGACCTACATGAAGCCATTCATAAACAAGTGCCAATTCACCCTTTCCCATATAATAAAAATATCAAAATTATAAAAAAGGAAATTGATAAACTAATTGCCCTTGAAAAAATCATCACCAAATAAAATATATATAATATCATTAAAGTGAACATAGACCAAGCCCTTAGAAATCACAACAATTGGTTTGATATAAAAAAGAAAAAACTTATTGGATCACTCCTAAACAATCTTAAAAAAAGTATTCTCACAATTAAACTTATTAAAGAGGAAGGAGACACAAAAATTTTGATATACAAATCCTACAAAATAAAAGAACCAGTTCGATTATATTTTAACAACTGAACAAAAAAGAGACACATTTTCAAATTGCAAGGCATATATTAGTAGAATATATATCAATCCATTACTATTATCAAAGAAGAATGGTATAAACCCACACTTATACTATTCACTACTGAAGAAATATAGCAAGTAATTAAAAAATCTAGCAACAAATTAGCTCTAGGCCCTCACAAATTCCTTATCTTGTATACAAACACTTTAACAAAGAAACCTCAGATACCATAACCCTACTTTTCAATAATATCCTCATATACAAAAAACTTTATACAGAATAAAAAAGAAGGTACAATATACCTGATACCCAAACCAAAGAATTAATACATAAAATCAACATTACCCAACCTATCACTTTTCTCAAATCTATCAAAAAAAATCTTTAACAAACTTATCAATAATAGATTAGCCAAAATAATGATCAAATATCCAATTCTATCAGAAAATAACTAGGCAGCACTCCCCAAAAATAGTATATATGAACCTATAACTATCATAAATCTAGTACTAGAATAAGTATGAGAAATGAACAAACAATACTTCATGTTCTTTCAAGACATGAGCAAGGCAAACAATACTATCAACACATAAAGACTGACTAACTCACTTCAATAAACAAACGTTCCAAAAAAATTAATTAATATAATTAATAATTGCTTTGCAAATAAATCAAACAACATAATTACATATTTTGGGCTCACTTATATATATCAAGTTGAAAAAGGAATCAATCAGGGTGATATAATCTTATTCCTTCTTTAATGTATATACTACGACTTCAAATAAGTACAATCAATTTGATGAAAGGCTATCAACTTAACAGTTATAGATCAAATCTTAACAATAATAGCTCTACAAATATAAATATTAATGTAATAGTATATATGGATAACACCACTTTCATCATTCAAAATAGAGAGCAACTCAAAGATATCATAGAAGTCAATACCTTATTTTACCATCTCAATAGCATCACAGTTAATCTCCTCAAATTTGAACTCCTAATATTCAGTGGCTCACAGGAAAGTATCACTTTCTAAAAACATAAAGTAATACCAATTACCAAAATGTAAACAATAAGGGTTCTAGGTGTATGGCATAATAGGAAAAAGGAAAACAATATCAATGCAACCTCATTAAAAGAAAAGTTATCACAATTTGTAACTCGATAACCAAAAACCAAATTATATACAAGATACACTATTACATCACAAATCACATCCTTTTTTCTACAATAGAATACTTACTAACAGATTGATACTAATGAAGAATAAAATACAATGGATAGATAGCCTCATACACAGCTGCCTCAAATATTGTATTCAACTCTCAAAAGCTGCTTCAACTCTACTAGTACACCTTAGCCATTAATACAATATTATGAAATTGAAACATAACAACAATAGAAACATTGTAATTATTTTTAAGAACTATATTACAGCAACAATCTGGCAGGACAAATAATTAGACTCAGAACCTAACAACTGCAATGGATGGCATGACAAAAAGAAGATATTCACAAAAATATCCAAAGATTTTACCAGCTAAAGTTAATCTTATACACAATATACTCAATAATATACAGGCCAAAATATTATATTACAATGTCAATCAATAACTAGAAACAATAATAACAGACTTACCTAAATAGAAGACATCATGGCTGATGAATGATTCAATCTCAACAAAAAGGAACTAAGAACACACAACATAATATGGTTTGAACAACTTCTCAATACCTATTTCATAAAGACCCTAAACTAATATCAAGTAGGAGCACTTCACAAAAAACAAACAAGTGAAAGCAACACTTTTTTTTTACAATGCTTAAAGTCATGACACAAATCTATAACAATAATCATACAAGCTTCAACCTGAAATATAAATCAAATACAACATAGACTTTAAACAAGAACAATAAAGAAATTCCAACAAGTCATTATAAATCTTTCAGTAATATTACAACTTTACCATTGGAAAACAAGTAAGTTGAGACAAAAACTATATTAAACTATGGTACTATCTCATCACAGATACCTCACTACTGGTTAAATATTCAAGATGCAAACTTAACCAACATATAGATAAAAAAAGTCACATGTACTGCTTTATAGCCTTAACAAAATTGCTATATCAAGTCTCAGTAATCAAAACATAAAAAACAAATACAGAACCTCAGAGAGTCACACTTTAGGATTCAGATCTTATCTAACAGTACTCCACACAAGCTCAATGAACCCAATCAAACCATGGAGACAGTTGAGATCAATACAACTCCAAAGTCTATAAAAAACTTGTTACAATTAATAGATATCCCCATCTCCACAATACAACAACTTATTGATATCAACAAAAGTATCAATATCAATGAAATAATCAAAATAACCATAGATGGAGCCTTTAATCACAATGACTATAGACCTTAGAAGTAGACATTATCTTTTTAATCAGCTCGGCACAACATGACAACTTTAAACTCAGAATTACAGGACAATACTCAGCCTTCAAGCAGAGATTATAGCTACAACCATCACAATTAGTACACTACCTTTCAAGCAAAAAGTACTTATATATACAGACTCAGTTAAACTAATAATGAAGCTCAAAAAGCATCGCTAGGGCAAATAAAAAACATATCAGAAGCCAGATTCATCTATAACTTATACTACTTTATCAATGCAGCACAAATCTCAATTAACTGAATTAAAATAACAAAAAAGAAGACAATAATAGCAAACTAAAATAAGCAGACAAGCTAGTTAAACAAAGTCTAAAGGATACCAATATCAATAGCACTTTTATACAAAACTATCTGGAACCCACTATTATCACCTTCAGTTATAATCGAGAGATTGAAATCTCCAACACCATCTATAAAATGATAAAAAGAATGAGATAACCACACTTATATACAAATGAATCTTACTTGATTGAAACCACAAACTAAGTCAACATCAAAAAGCTGATATTGATTGAAAAAAGACACTCCAATATTTATATTTCACAAAATTACAAGCAATCACATAGACAATATAGATTATTGACATAAACAATTCTCTATTATACTATAGAATCTAGAACTTCTGATGATGAACAAACCATATACTCACAAATCTGATATTTATAGATTATCAACATGCTTTACTTGCCTAAAAATAGAAGACAATATCTATCCCTTTAGATGTAAGCACTATATAATTCATATTAATAAAATGATACTCAATATCATATATTCAGAAATTACTGCACAGATTGAAAAAAAAAGTCTACATTCACACAAAATGAAGATTGAAAACTATCTAGAAACTAATTATCTATAGAATCTTCTTATTAGAGAAGATATTAGTAGAAAAGTAATCCAGACAATCAGTCAATTCATTCCATCAGACAAAATAGCAGAATCCACTCATAATATTATAGAACCTGATTCATTACTTACAATATATAGTGTCAACCTATCCAATAATCTCCAAATCAGATAAATAGACAGGACAACTATAGCAGTAATCCACTTTAAGTTGAGAGAGAATACCTCAGTAGTGGCATACTAAAGTTGGTAATTCAAGGATAGTAGAGATAATACAAATACATTGAAAGAGGTTTGAATGATTTGGTTTAAGTAGAAGATTTATTAGAGATATATAATGTTAAGGATAAGAGAATTTAGTAGGTAAAACCTTTGGTCAACTGCTTTAAACAGCTGGCCTTTATATATATAATTAAATATTAATTATTTGGTAACCAAAGTGACCAAAGTGACCAAATCTATCAGATTTGTCAAATCAGGCCAATATGTCAGATCTGTACACTTGTGTAACCTGATAGCTAAATATAGATAAGATGTGATAATAGAATAAAGAAATTAAATAATACATGCCATATCAATTACTACTTTGTCCTAATAATTGAATCTACCCTATGAATTAATGAGACACACCTTGCATCACATGTGTCACATGATTTAAAATATAATAAAAGTAACATAATAGACAAGAACTATAGATAATAATTAAAGAAAAATATAACTACTAATTAAGGCTAACATTTCTTTCCTACTTAAGCAATAAGTTTAACAAATCAAGAATTTATAAGAAGTTGATATTCACAGAACTTCAACTTGATGATCATAGTCAAAGTTATATGTCTTGTTCACCAAATTTGCTCAATTTCAGACCTTTTAAAGAGACCATAAGTGCAGTAACATCCAGTAAAATAATATTTAGTCAAATATTTATTCAGATAGGATTGTTGCGATTGATTGACAATTCCTTTCAATAATTCTCCTAGATAGTATGCATAGATCAAGAAGAGAATCCTGTTTTTTATATGGATAACATATTGTATACATCTATATGTTTTCAAAAACTGATTTTTAATAGACTAAAGTAAATCATATGGTATTGGGGTTACTTGTACAAATTTAGAAATTGTGATTAGAAAATCTTCCAAAATTAGGTTCTAAATGGTAGTTATAGTAATTTTTGCACGAGTATGGTAAGCCTTTTTTTATACAAATTGATAGACAATAGAAATTCTTATATAATTGTTGGAGTAATACAATTATCCATATTTTCCTATTTAATATGAGAATTTTCCCAGGTATTCCTCATATTTCTTTTATTATTATATCATGAGAAACCAGAGCTGCTAAGGCATAAAGACTAATTTGCTTAGAAAGAATGGATCCTTTGTGGGCAACTGTCATTATTCTTCAGGAAAGTGTTAAATATTTAAAAAGATAAATACATCATGATAAGTGGTTCCAGGCTGACCTTCAAGAAGAAATCCATCTGTTGAAGGAGAAAATAAAGTGGTTGATCTCCAGAAATTCCACTTCAACTAGGGTCAGATATTTGGAGTTGAAAAACTAAAACTTGTGGCTAAAGATGGGTCCCTAAAGGGGAGGCAGAAACATAAGTCAAACGTCCCTCACTAGGAAACTTTAAAATTTTTAAATTAATAACTATAAAAAAACTCTCACAATTATTCTACATTATTCAAATCATTGATTTATAGCATTTCCTGACTTTTGTTCCTATTAAAGTGAAGAGCTATAAATTTTGTCCCTCAAAAAGGAACATAAGTGATCTGCGAAATTTTATATGCTAAATACTTTAGGAACCCATCATTACTTGTGTCAGAGGGTGGTCAGACTTGATATCCTGTTGATCCAGTTGGGTGTTCTTATTCTTTCTTCTTTAGATAAAACCTTTTTCTCATTTGAGCTTTGAGATTTTTGTTTTTTTTTTTATATTTTGACTTGTCCACTTATAAGTACTTCATATTGAGATTATGCAATAGTCACTATTATACTGTATAATCATCCTTTCAGTTTTCAATATATAAAGTAGGTTCCTATATTTTACAGTCAAAATATGGTTTTAGCAAGGCTAAGTTAAGAGAGACAGCCAGAACTTTTTCATCCATAGTCCTAAGATTAAAGGCTCCATTTCCCAAGTTATTATGAACAAAGTAAGGTTCTTTCCATTTTGGTTTGAGTTTTCTAGTAAAGTATTTGTCCCTGACAGCATCATAAATTAACACTTTATTCTTAAATTTGAAGTTTCTTGACTTTTTCAACTTCAGGTCAAATATTTTCTTTTGTTTCTGTTGAACTTTCAGAATATTTTCTTGGGCAGTTTCTTGAGTAGTGGATAGGGTTTCAATAAGTTAATAGAGTTATATTAAGATATTTCCTTTCATTACTTTATCCATTTCCATATAGAGTATTTGAGAATTGTGGTTATAAACTAAATAGAAGGGGTAATTTAGTGAAAGCTTGTTTGATATATAATAGGCAAATAATGTTGATGCAATAAATTCATCCCAATACTTTTTTCCTCAATTATTTTTACTAGAGATTCACATAGAGTTCTATTGAAGCACTTCACTAGTCCATTTGTTTGTGGATAGTATGAGATAGAATAAAGATGTATTTGATATTTTTCCAATAAAGTTTCAATTATTTTATTTTTAAATGTATTCCATGATCAGAAAGTATATGTTTTAGACATCCATGTCTGCAAATAATAACTTGATAAATAAAATCTACAACTCACTATCCTTTAGTATAAAAGATTGCTTCAGTTTTAAGCCATTTTGTAAAGTAGTCAGTTACAATGATAATATATTTGTTTCCTTTACTTGTGATTGGAAGAGGTTCCACAATATTAATATTTATTTTAAAAAAGGGGTCACCAACTGTAATTGGATGTAAGGGTCCAGATGTTCTGAATTAGTCTTGTTTTTGATATTGGTCACAGGTATTGATATAATGCTTCACATCCTCAAACATTTGGGATCAGTAGTATTGATCATGTAGTTTTTCAAAGACCTTGTCCACATCAAGATAAGTTCCAATGGGATAGATGTGTAGTAAGTATAAGATTGATTCCCTTTATGTTTTTGAATTACACAAAGTAATTGATTTCTTGTTTTCCTGCAGCAATCCTTTTTGTAGAGTTGGTTGTTTTTTACTTGATAGTATTGTGCTTTGGAGATAAGTTGTTTTTGTTATTTGTTATCAAAAGTATTAGATAATTTGTTATATTGAAGATAGTTTTTAAGATGAAAATAATGTTAAAATTCTATTTTGATAAGATAGATTGTATTATTGTCCAGGACACCACTACCTGGGTTGGATATTATTTATTATAAGCTTTCACTTGTGATTACTGACTTTGAATTAGCTTTGGATAGGTATGACTTAGAGTTATGGAAGATTGATTCATCTACATAATACATCCTAGACATGATATTAGCATTGTTGTATTTTCTTCCAGCTCTGTGTTTGATAGTGAAGTTATAGAATTCCAAGTGGAGTATTTACCTTACACATCATCCTTTAATTCAGTTGTTTTCAGCCATCGAAGAGGAGAGTGATCAGTAATCAAGAACAAAGTGTTAAGTTCCTAAATATTGATGAAAGTGTTCAATAGCTCAGATAACTGCAAGACATTTTAATTTGGTAGCAAAATAGTTTCACTCAGCTTTGTTAGGACTGTGGCTAGCATAGACAATTGTATACTCCTTTTTTCCATCCTTTTGTGCTAGAACAGTACCAATTTCAGTTTCAGAGACATCAATATAAAGATAGAAGATTTGAAGAAATCAGGGTATCTCAAGATAGGAGATAAGATTAATAGTTGTTTCAGAGTTTCAAAAGCTTGCTGATGATCATTTATATATTCAAAGGGTGTATTCTTTTCTAGAAGAGAATTCAGAGAATGAACAATAGAAGAAAAGTTTTTGATAAATATCCTATAATAAGAAGCAAGTTCAAGAAATCCTCTCAGTTGTCTAATAATAGTGGGCCTTGGGAATTTCTTAACTTTCACAATTTTGTTATCATCAGATTGAATTTCCTTGGATTAATCATATAATCAAGTAATTTACTCGCAATAGAAAGAAATAATATTTTTCAGAGTTCAACATTAGGAAGGCTTCCCTGAGAGCATCTAATATAATGAGAATATGCTAACAGTGGAGTTCAAATGTGGTGGAGAAGATGGCAATGTCATCAAGATAAACTTCAACGAATTTGCTATAGTAGGAAGTCAGTACTTTATCTATTAGTTACTGGAAAGTTGCAAAAGCATTATAAAGATCAAAAGGCATAACATTGAATTAATATAGGCCATATTTTATTATAAATGCTATTTTGTGTTTGTTCTTATTACTCATTGCCACTTGCCAATATCCATTTGCTAGATCAAGACAGGTGAACTATTGAGCATCATTGAAGGTTTCCAAAAAGTCATCCACAATCAGCATGGGATAAACATTCTTTTTAGTAACTGTATTGAGTTTTTTATAGTCAACATGGAAGTGCTGCTTATTATTTTTCTTGAGTACTATAACAATAGGAGAAGACCAGGAGCTGGTAGTAGAACTGATAATTTCTCATTGTAGCATTTCCTCAATTTCCTTTTTGATTAATTCCTGCTAATCAGATAAGGCTTTATATAATTGCTGTTTGATTGAAGTAGTATTTCCAGTATTAATGCTATGGGTAACTACTATAGTCTTTCCTGGATTACTTGTTTGGCCTTCCTTGGAGATGTGATCAACAAAGATATCCTTATGATCAGATAAAATTTGTTGAACCTTAGCTTATTAATCCTTGGTTAAGATTCCAGTAGATGGTTTAGAAGTGGATTCCTCAAGTTCAGAACAGTTAGAGAGAAAGAAGACAGGGTTTTTATCCTCAGATTCAAGAACAAGATCAGATATATAGGCCTCCTGTTTCTTAAGATCACTTTCAGATTTATATTCAATTTTATCCAAAAGTTTATCCTTATTATTCTCATAGTAATTATTATCTTGTAGAAGATATGGGAAAGTATCAACATAGTAAGTAGTTCCTATGGCAATAGTTTTACCCTTATAAGCAATTTGAAGAGTACAGCTCTCAAAATTCCAATTTGTCTTTACATAATCCAACCAATCAGTTTCCAGAAAGATAGTTTTCTCATGTAACTCAATTACTTGCAAGATCACTAGTACAATCAAATTCTGAATATATATTTTCAAAAAAGTTATTTGTTCAAGGGCCATCACTCATATATCATTGGCAATAATTACAATGGTCTTGGACTTGATATCAATTTTCAACCCAAGTTTCCTCATAAGTTTGTTGATAATAATGCTGACAGTAGCACCAGAGTCAAGAATAGCCATTATAGAATTTTCTTTAATGTGGATATAGCACCTGGTAGCTGTGGTATTTCTTGAATTATCAGAGATAAGATAATTGATTTCTACATGTACCTTTGATTACTTAAGAATTTTTATCAAGTTTTCACATTGATTTGAATATTGCAATATTTGATCTAGAGTAGCTTTGGCAGAAAGATTTAGAATATTCTCAAAAATATCAAAGTTAAACAGTTGGTCCACAATAGATAATTGAGCTTTAGTTTTGAATATTTTGAGTTTGATAGTAGGAGAGGTTGCAATCACTTCAGGTTCAAAGTCATAAATTTCCCTTGAAGAGATCCTAGAGACTTTTCTGATGTATAGGTTTAATTCATTATTTGATTCAGATTGTTTTTGCTTTTGCTTGGCCTCCCTCAAATTAATGATATAGGATTAATTGCATTGACCAATATAGACTTTCTTCTCATATTCAGATTTATTGAATTCCGTCTTAGATTTCTCAACAGAAAGATAGTTCAAAGGTTTCCTAGATCTGGAGAAGTTTGTTTGAACCTTTTAGACATACATTTTCTAGCCTGATATCCTGTTTAATTGCACCTGAAACATACAAGTTGGGTAGAGTTAGACCTATTCATAAGATTGGAGGTAGATTACCTTGAGTGATGGCTTTGTTTTTCCACTTGAGCAGAAAGAAATTCCAATTTTTTAGCCAAGTTCAATTGAAGTTTTTCAAATTTTTTGATTATAGTATCCATAGGATCTTTAAATTTCAAAGATGTCATTTTAAAATTTTTTGAGATAGGAGCAAAATTACATGATTCCTTATCATTGTTATATTATAATTAATTTAATAAGCCATTGCAAGTTTGTGTACAGCAGTTAATCTATCAGAATTGTTCATGGAAACAATTGAAGCCAAATGTGAGAATAATCCCCTGATGTAGTAGTAAAGTTGTTGGCTAGGACTTATATTATCTTTAATATTGATCCTTTTGAGAAGTTTTTTGAAAGTGTCATGATAAGTGTCACAAATTCAGTTGATCCTTATTACTGGGTACAAAACTGCTATTTGAATTTATCAGAGATGGCCTTCTATTTTATGGCATTAGCATCAGTATTATTGTTCTCAAAGTATGTTATCCACTATTTCTCAGCTTCATCCTGGAAGTGGATATTGAGCATACAGATCAATTTTTTGCCTTTCTATTAATTAACTATTATGGCCTTTTCAAAGAAAGTCAATCAAGTGATAGAATCTTGGATTCTATCATTAGAGAAAGATTCCACTCACAGTATATTGAAATATGAGAACAAAGAATGTTGTTCAAAATAATTATAGATGTCCTTAGGTGTTGTTATCATTGTATAGATATGTATATTATTAAGAGGGGTAGATATGGTAGATAAAATAGAAAAAGTAGAAGAAGTAGAAATAGAAGAGTTAAAAAGTAATTCAAGATATAAGGGTTCATTGAAAAATAGAAGGTTTTTGAAATAATTGTAAGTTTTGGATAGGCTAAAGAAAAGTAAGCTATCCAAGGTATACAATCAGCAGGTAAATTAGATAGTTCAAGAAGATCAACAGTAGAGCTTGAATTGTATAATAGCCAATAAGAGTTTCAAATAAATATTGTTAAAGGAATAAATATATATGTATTGAATAGTAAAAATTGATTTTTTAATAGTAGTAGATTCAAAATGAAAGGTAGAAGCCGAATAAGTTTGATTAAAATAATATTGGATTACAAAAGTATAAGAAGTAGCAATGAATTCAACTTTGAACTAATTCCAAAAGTTTTTGAAAATGGAAGAAGATTTCTGGTATGGGTAGCAAATTAAACAAGAGTTGTCAATATAAGAAGAATAATTTGATTGTTGTTGATATTTAATATATTTTGTGAAAAGTATCATATATACTATTAGTAATAAAGTGGTTTTTTAAACTATTCATATAAAAAATTTAAATCCTTTGCTAGACTTTGGATTTCCAAATCATTTCCCAAGTAAATACCTTCAATACTGAGCAAGGCTTCCTAATTGGTTCCAAAGAATAGTTTACAGAGTAGTGAATCTCACAGTCATCACCAATTTGTCAACCTATTCAATAATCTTCAAATCAGATAGATAGATGGGATAACTATAGCAATAATCCTTTTTAAGTTGAGAGAGAATACCTCGATCGTGATATATTAAAATTGGTAATTTAAAAATAGTAGAGATTACACAAACATGTTGAAAGAGGCTTTGAGTGATTTGGTTTAAGTAAAAGGTTTATTATAAATATATAATATCAAGGATAAGAGAATTCAGTAATGTTATGTGTTACGTAGGTGATTCGATTTATATGTAATGACCTAGAATCCAAAAACCTGAAAGTCTGGCATAAAAGATTGAGTGTCGCAAGATAAGAAATTATAGATAAGGCTCAGGTACTAATAAGGGAACTATATGTATCTGATAAAATATGAAAAGTTTAGCAAAGCTTAGAGTTAGTATAGCTGATTATAAAGTAGATAGTCCATTGTTAGTTAGAAAAGTAAAAATAGCTTACCAATGTATACCAAGAAGGTAGAGCTGAATATGTAAGAAAAACAGTCCTTATTAAGAATATAATAAGAATTAGTGATATATCAAAGAAACAGAATGCAATAAAGAGATACTTACCTTTGGCCAAGTCAATCACTACACCTCTGCTTTCCTTAAGTGTTCTTTATAGAAGACATTCTCTTCTTTATGTCATTTGTGAGTATTTGTGAGTTATCTGGATTATACGAGGTGCTACATATTAGTGATAGACTCATTATATTAGTTTATGACAGTTAATAAAATCTTGGGTCAACTGCTTTGAATAGCTAGTCTTTATATACATAATTGAATATTAATTATTTGATGACCAAAGTAACCAAATCTGTTAAATTTGTCAAATCAGGCCAATATGTAAGATCTGCTCACTTAGGTAACCTGCTAGCTAAATATAGATAAAATATGATAATAGAATAAAGATATTAAATAATATGTACTACGTTAATTACTACTTTGCCCTAATGATTGGATCTACTCTATGAACCAATAAGACACATCTTGTATTATATATGTCATATAATCTAAAAATAGAACTAAAGTAATATTATATATAAGAATTATAGATAATAATTAAAGGAAAATATAACTACTAATTAAGGTTAACAATGGACAGAAAGATATATTCATATATAAATATGTAAAAAAGACAAGGGATTATCCAAGATTCAGAAAAAAAAAACAAGACCAAAAGGCTTATTGCACATAAAGACATATTCACTTTAACAATATATACAAAAACAATGGAAAAAATTATCACAGGCACTCTAAATATTCTCAACATCCTCATCAAATATACTGATAGAGCCTAGATATATTAGTCTCTTTAATCAGGTATAGCAAGTTACAAGAGGTTTGTAAAATTGAGCCCCACCATCAATAGCAGTAGGTGCCTGTTATCAATTGGTTTTATTGCTTTGTTTAACATTAAATTAGTTTATACAATCATTCTGTAAATAAATATAAATATACTGTATACAATCAATAAAATAGACAGGTTGAGTGTTTTAAAATATATATATATATATATAGGGTATATATATTTCCTGTTCTATTTCTTGGATATAATGTCTTGTTGAATGATTGTATTAAAGATTACTCTAAGTTCTTCTCTTGCTTTGATTTTCAGATATTTATATGCTAAGTATGATATCTGATTATGGCTTGAGGTTAATTTCGAGCTGCATTATCTGATTGCTTATGCAAGTTCCTCTATTGTGATCTCCTCTAATATTCTTTTGTAGTAATACTACTTAATATGAGATTTGGATCTATATTTGATCTGCCACTTGAGGTATTATTTTAGGTTTTTAATATTCCTGTGTAATGTTCAGCTATAGAAATGCTCCTTTACTTTTATTTTAATTTCTGCTGATTCTGTGATGATCTGCACTTTCTCTTCTTATTGAATAATGAATGTATCTAGTTGTATTTGTCTTCTAGGTCTTTCTAGAATACTATTAATCATAATGTGCTTGTCATTGTTAGACTGCCTTGCCTTATTGAGATTTATCTTCTTATTGCAATGTGCTTTCTTCTATAAGAGATAGCCTTTACAATTGATTTATATGCCTTTATGTTGCCTTGAATTATTTTAAGTTATTTTTCAAGATATGTGTAAGGATATTCAACTTCTAGTTTATTGATTTTGGATATTAGGTCTGGAACGAATCTTTATATACTTACTGGAATCTGAAGTAACTGATACATTTTTTCTTTTTTTTATCTATTAACTATTGTTTTACTTATGTAAAGAATTTCTGTAGCCGTATTATAAATGGCACTTCTTCTATATATTTGACTTGGTATTTTTTCCTCTAATGAAATTTCTTTTTTGGAATATATTTTTTGACTGCTTTCTGGATAGTGTCACTGAACTGATTTTATCTTTAGTCTAGAAATTAATAACTTGTATATTCTATTTATATGTTGCACTCGATATATTCACTGAACTTTTTCCATTGCTAGGTTACGATGAGTTGCCAGTTGTACCTGTAGTTATGTTTGTGATAGATTACCTATTTGGATGTATTAAGGCTCCATACTTCTATTTCTGCTATTATTATGATATGGTCAATTAGAATTAATGGTGTGATAAAATCTTGGATAGTCGCCATTTTTGATTGCCATATTGCCTACAGACTTATTCATATTTGATGGATTCTACTAATGCTTTCTCTCTGCTCCAGGTATATTCTCTCTTTATGAAGTTGTATATTCTATATATGTTTTTCAAATTATTATCCAAAAGGATTTGTATTTGTTTTCTTGAAGAATAATATTTCTTGATTGTCTTTGTACTACTATACTTGTTAATTGCTGAATTGGAAACTTTATTCATATCTGCTACTACCATAAGATGTTATTTTTTTTCTATTGCTTCTTTAATCTATTTGTTTAAAGTGTTAAGTATCATTTGCTTTTCTCCTTCCATGTCTTTTACAGGAAAGTACACTCCAATTATTCTCATTTTTTCTTTGTGAGGGAAATCCATATCAGTTGTGATGAGTCTACCTGCAAATGTTTTGTAATTGTAAATTCTGTTTGTGATGTTCTTATTAATCATTAGATTTAGACCTTGTTCACTAGTTTATCTTCTTTGTAGATCCATATGGTTTAAAATTTTTTGTATTGCCAATGTTTCGATTGTTGATATAAATCATTTGTCTCTATAGTGACTATGATATTCCAATTTACTGCATCACAAAAGTTGAACCATGTTTCATGTTTATATATCTTTACTAAGCCTTGAATATTAAATACTATGACTTTATATATTAGTTTGTATTCTTTATATGTTATTGTGAGTGTTATTATACTAAATGTTATATTATTTGAATCTGAATTGTGATTTGGATTTGTTGCTAAGTTGTCTGTTTTTTTCATTTGTTGTTTTGATGTAAAGTAAGAGTTTGTTATTTGATTGTTTTTAAAGTTGCTTGATTATTTTATGGATATGGTGCTTTGATTACTACCCATTATTATATATATAGGGAGAAGGGTATACTACCTGAGATAAAGTTGAGTATAGTATTATACATCGATCTATATATTTGTCTAGTTTCTATATAGATGATTGAATATATTGTTGTTAGATATTTATATCTTAAGTACTATTTTCGAATATTGTATCTATTACTAGACTTTCTTCTATATCAAGGGGGAAAGTGTCTTAATCTATTTGCTTTGTATAGTCTTCATCATATGTTTTTAAGTTAACTATATATTCTTTTAGGTCAACTATATCTTTATTTATCTTTTGATTTCTTGCCTTATTGTTTTAAAAATGTAGAGTATTTCTATTATGATTGTTTGAGGTAGGTGAGACTATGTTTTATCTTCTTTAGATAGTCTTGCTACTACTGCATAGAAGCCTGGCCTGACCTTTCTTTGAATATTATATATAGTTGTCCTTCTTCTTATAGTTTTAGTACATACTGATATGAACCTGTTACACAGTTTATTAAATTTTTTAACTTGTTCTGATTATACTAATTCTATTGTATTCTTTTTTTATTGATTAGACATTGAGCAACTAAGTGTGTTGCACTTTTACAGATGATACATAGTTTTGTGTCAATTGATTTCTATTCTGCTTAAGTTTCTTCAAGGATAATATTCTGTGTTATTGCTGCTTCAAGGTATTCTTGGTTCATAAAACTAATAATTGTGAACTGCTCATACTTATATAATATATACCTAGGAATATAGCATATTTTGGCTCCAATTTGTTCATATGTAAGTTTGAGATCAAAGGCAGTAGTATTGGATAGGAGGTTTGTTAACTTGACTACAGTATTTCCATATGTCCTTGTTTGATTCATGTTCCATTATGCATTGAAAATTCTGACTAAGTCTGATTGTAAAAGAATACTCTATTTGATAACTAAATTTTCATTAACTAGTTTATTTGTATAAATGATAACTGCTGATTTGCCATATTTGCTGTGTGGACATGTCAATATTTGTGATCTCTCTAAATTTGATAAAAGTCTGTTGTATTTCTATGAATTTTGTATCTAGGAGGATGTTCATATCTGATTCTATTTTATTTATTTGGTCTAGAGAATATGAAAGCCATGTGTTCAAGATAAGCCCTATCTGTTTCAAGTAAGATAGTATTGCATACTTTTTCTACAGTATAGTATATTAAAAATATCAATGATGTATTTCTTTTCATCTTTTCTTTCACTGCAGGTAGAAAGAAGCTGGTAAGCATTTTCAAGCTTTTTGTGATATGTGCTATTTTTGATTGATGGTTTTTTCTAGGACTTCTAATGCTTTGATACCCATTTTGACTCTTTCTCTTTCAAATATTGTTGTTGAATCAATAGATAATCTTGATCTAGATTTACTTACTTTACTGCTTAGTATATTTCTATAGGAGACTTCACAATACTATTCACTGGATTCAGGTCTTATTTGACTACTATTATTTGGTTTCTTCATTTTTATGTCTGAGTTGTCTATTCTTCCTGCTATGAATAAGTCTGAAGAGTCTTTACTTTGTTCAGTTTCTTGGATATTTCTACCTTTGTCACTATTATTAGTTTATGAATCTATATAATCATTTCTTCCATTTCGTCACTCCAAGTTGATTTTTTCTGATTGGTTTTCTTTTCTCTAATAATTTTTATAACTGTGGCTGTAAATTGGCTAATGTTCTGATTCCTTGATTATTTATTTTTAGCATTTTCTGGGAGGGTTTATCTCTCTTTTTTTTTGTTTTTTAAGTTCGATTTTGTTGTTTCCATATGGACTTCTTTGTATTGTAGTCTTGTATTAGCTTTTGCTAGAATGTTCTTATTTTTTTTTTTTGTATACCCGTAGCCAGGCTAGATCGTCAGTTTATTAATCAAATGAAAACAAAAGTATATTTTCATTTGAGCAGCATGATACATACTACAGCTAAACTTTTATTCTAATCTAACTAACTCGTTGTAAGTATAAAAGCCTCTAAGTTTGACCTTG
The DNA here is from genome assembly GCA_910592055.1 of Acaulospora colombiana. NCBI lineage: Eukaryota > Fungi > Glomeromycota > Glomeromycetes > Diversisporales > Acaulosporaceae > Acaulospora > Acaulospora colombiana. The sequence continues at coordinate 22,775 of CAJVPT010000079.1, forward strand.
GGGACAATATTTTGCTTCGCAGTATCTTTGGATGAAGACCCTCCTAGTCTACTGTATCATTGCCAGTAGGTTGTCACTGCCGTATATCTGGTCAAGCCCTACAGTTTTTATTTGAGTTATTCAGTGGGTCATAATCACTGTCATATGTGCTTGTACAAACAAAGAAATGGGTAATGTGTTTACTATGTACATTCTCAAATAAGCACTATATACATCAACTATCATGGTAAACTATCATATATATGGTTAACTATATTGAACATACTATATATGTATAAGTACTACTTCAACAGAAAACTGCACGATTCCATCTTAATTATTCTCTACACAATTTTATTGTATACTAGAGTAGGTAAGTTATCAGGACGTTGAATACAGTATCCTGGATCCGGTATTTTAGTCCTTTAGAGTGGTCCACAAATTTCTTCTTTTATTAAGGCCTTCCAATAGTTAAGTCAGTGAGTGACACAAAGACCAATACTTGATTATTAGCGGTATTCTACTGGTTTAGGGACTACTCTTGTGTTTTTGTTACTTTTTTATTCCATGTAACTGGGGTGACATAAGGATAATCTTAGTCAATTTCAGATATCACAGTTGATCACAATCCTTATATAGATTGTACTACTTATTAACAGGTATTTTTTCCCCATAATACCTTATAACAAGTAGCTATATTCAGAAATGTTGATTAGATACGGTTAGGTCAACGGATGCAGATTTTACCAACTTCAGACATTGCCACCTGGAGGATTTAAACCTGTATCTTATGATCAGACCTACGAAGTGCTAACTACTGCACTATTGACCCATAGGTCTTTGCTAGGATATTCTTATTGTAGTTAGATCTACCTTATATATATAGGCTTCTGTGATCTCTAGGAAAACTCATCTTTTTATTTACTTTTTTTCTTATTTCTTAAAATTTTCTAAAAACGAAATTTTTAAGAAAAAAGAATCTGCAGAAAAGAGTTTTTTTTTTTATATAAAAAAATATATAATATAATAAATAATATGTTATTTATATTATTACTATTGAGAGGTTAAAAACTCTTTATGTCCCGTTCACTTGTGGCATAGCAACACCTCCGGTACAACAAAAAGAGCAAAGCAAGATGGAAAGATCTAAATGATCACAATATATCAACAGCAGGCCAAATTACAGCGTCGAGAAGTTAAGCAAGGGTATGGCAACCCCTATAATCAACAAGAAAACAACCACTCCTGACAAGAAACCCAGCAATAACAAAAAACTGAAGACCACCCACAACCCACCCTCAGCCCAACAAATATCCACTGGTACAGACAACAACCTTGGAAAAAACAAAAAGCGGAAAAGAACATTACATCGGAAAACTTGTATTCAACCAGGCAAACAATACTTGGAGCGAACAAGTAGAACTCAAACATAGGCAGGAAGGAACCTCCTTCACAAACGTACTGAAGGAAACCACTAATACCCTTCCCCCCATAGCTAGAATAGACGACTCAGATATAGAAATGGACTGCAACGAAGTATCCGAAGATGACTCTGACACCTGGCAAGAAGTCAATAAGAAAAAGGGCAAAGACAAGGAAACCCACGCACGACCTTCAGGTACCAGACCTCGGCCAAGATCCCCTTTTGACTATCAGACACGATATGGCAGAGAATGAATCAAATTAGGCATCAAAGCTAAAAAGCTACCAAGACAAACAATTCATCAAAAAATTACTCACGTTACAAAAACACTCAACTCTCCCGAAGGACTCTTCCTCATCCAACATGAACGCATCAATGAAGAAGATCACATCATCACCATTTTTGGAGATCAACAGTCTGCAGACAACACAAGCAATGTAACCTTATCAGAAGTGGACAACAGCAGATTAACTCACATGCAAAAAACGATCAACAAACTAAATAAGGAAAACAATATTAGGGCTTGGGACATTCCCCTGAACATCAGACTCATAGATGTGCAACAAACCTTTGCCAAATTTGGACAAATCACCAATATCAAGATGACGACTCAACAAATGTGGCAAACTGCTACAATCACATTTGTACAACAGAAAGATAAGACCAAACTACTCTCCAAATGGAGCATTCCTATCAAAGCGAACTAGATCAGAATTTTCGATGCCTGCTGGGACTTAGATCAAATGAAAGACAAGGGCAAGCACTCCCTCAAGCTTATGAACCTTCCACCTAATACAACAACTTTCGATTTGAGACACATATGTCAGAAATTACAGGCTAAAACATGTTACATCCCTTGTCTTATGTCATACAAACCCAGAAAATATGCTGTGATCAGCTTTGAAGATGAAGAAATCCTCCACACAGCCCTGGAACAACAATTCAGTCTAGGGGAGATGATTATCAAAACCAAAACTATCCAAACCAAACTTTGTACCATCTGCGACATCTCTCAACATCTTGTTGCCAACTGCACTACCAAGGAACATAGGGAACAATGAAAAGAATACAATCATGAGCAAGCAGAGAGATTTGACAAATTATATAACCACTTCAGACCAGCCGGCTCCTTTAGAATTTGCAAACTCACGCAATCCACAACTGGAAAAACCTCAAATTACCCTGGCTCCTATGCAGCAGCCATTAAACACAGGACTCAGCAACAACACCAGCCAGACCACCATCACAATCCCAATCAGAACATAATGAACATCTCTCCGCAATCCAAGCTGAGCTAAAATCAATAAAGGAAGCTATCAACAATTTAGATGAAAGAATCGACAACCTGAAGCAATACTGCTACGATAGTGCAGAAGTAATAGAAGAGGATCACAACCAGGAAACCATATACAGAGAATCGGACCTTCCACATTCATCAAATATAGAAGATATCCAACATCAACAACAGCAGCTTCATAACTCGATCGGAAACATGGATCGAACTATGAATACTTTAGTATCCACTATTGCGAATATCCTACCAGGTACCTCAACCACATCTCCTACTACAAAACAATAATCATGAGTAATACAACAAGCAACAATCAACCAAATGATACCCCCCCTCTTGCAATTGCACACCCCACACAACACAAATAACAAAACATCAGACCAAGACTATCCACCCCACTACACCAACTCAATCACATACAACATTCATCAAAAAATATATACAAAAAATTATTCTAATCTAAAAGAACAAGATAACAACATACAAAACCCTCCCTCTAAGCCTTTCTGGACCATTACTACATGCAACTGTCAAGGTCTAAATGACCCAGTAAAAAGAACACTCTGGACGGAAACATGGAAAAAAGAAGCATGGGACATTATCATGTCATCAGAAACAAAAGGAAAAGCCAATGAAACTCAACACTGGAAGACTGAAGGATTCACCAGCTGGTGGCATAATAACGATGACATGGGTACAGGCATCGGCATTTCTATCAGAAAAAACATCACAGACAGAGTCATCCACATGGAAAAAAAATTAGTGAGACTTATTTGCATCGACTTAGCACTCCCAAACAAGAGATACTACAGAATAATTAGCACATACTCATCTGCGAAGCCAGGTAGTGAAAGAAACGAAATATAAAAACAAATCATCTCTTGGATAAAGCAACACAATCATGAAAACTGGCATATCATACTAGGTGGGGACTTTAACTCATGCCTCTTACCAAAGATAGATAGAATTTCTAGTAACAGAAAAATAATCAAACACACTCCCGACCCCTTCTTTCAAAAATTAGAAGAACTCAGCTTATTCGATACTTTCCGATATAATAACCCTCATGATAAAGAATATACTTGGTCCAAGACATCCAATGCAACTCATGTGGCCAGCCGTATTGACATGATTTGGTGCAGCTCCAGACCCTCTTGGAACTCCATCGATTCATACATAGTAGACAACAACAGTATCAGCACAGATCACAGAATCCAGGTCACTTACATAGAAACATGGAAGCTTGAGCTCCCCACAAAACGCTTGCGCCACCCACACAATAACACACGCTTTGCCTGGCTAGCCATATCAGAGGATAATGGCTAGCTTTCGCAAATAAATTAGATTCATCCAAAGATCTTTTTTCATCAGAATTATCACAGGACAATCCAGATATCGACCGGATATGGAATATTCTTCATGACATAATCCTCAAAGTTGCAAACAAGCATATCCAAAAATTTAAGAAAAGACAAAAAAACCATAGGAAGAGGCCAGTTACACATAAACCACTTCTCTTACTACAATTGAATGAATACAGAAGGCAGCTGGTCCTCTATGAGAAAAAGTCAGACAAATACTGTCCAAGTAGAAGTGACACACTTTACTAAGCTATCTCCACCTAAATCCCACTGCCAATATAGATTCCCAATTACAACACCCTAGATATCATATCGGAAATAGACATGTTCATAAAGATCGAAAGACTGGCCATGAAGAAATCAATCAAAGAAAAAACTACAACAGATATAAAAAAGTGAAAAGAACTTCGTAATACTTGGTTCAACCAAGACAAGAAACAAATGATTCGCTCGATACTCAACCAACCCAAGAAAAGCATAGTCACTAGTAAATTGATCATTAATGCATCCACTGAAAAGCACCTCATTACCAATCCACTAGAAATAAAAAATGAAGTTCGATCACATTTCATAGAATGGACTAAACAGCGTCAACTGCATGAACATAAAGGAACCATATGGCAACAAGAATATGAACCTAAAGAAAACATTGATCCCAGCTGGTACAAGGAAGTTAACCTTCTGATAACATTTACCGAACTCACTGAATGCCTCAACAAAACTAGCAACAAATCTGTCCCTGGTTCTTCACAAATACCGTATATAGCATACAAACATATGAGCAAGGAGTTCCTAGAACTAATTATAATCTTTTTTAATATACTCATTAACAAAGAAACAGTTCTGAAGAAATGGAAGAGGGGTACAATATATTCTATTCCTAAACCAAAAGAATGGCACAATGACATCAATATCACGTGACCCATAACCCTTCTAGAATCAATCAAGAAACTTTTTACAAAGATCCTCACAAAAAGGCTGGTAAAATTCCTCACAAACAACCACATTCTATCTCCACATAACTGGGCTGCACTCCCCAGACATAGTATCAGAGAACCTATCACAATAATAAACCAAGTACTGAAAAATGCATAAAATACATGAAAGCCCTGCTTTATGCTCTTCCAGGACATAAGCAAAGCCTATGATACAGTCAACATAGAAAGACTAGCAACCTCAATGTATCGAATTAGGATCCCACTACAAACAATCAATCTAATCAAAAACTGTTTTTACAACCGACAGAATACTGTCATCACATACTTCGGTAATACAGACCCCTATTCTGTTGAAGAAGGTATCGACCAAAGTGATGCAATATACCCCTTACTTTGGCACATATACTATGACCCACTTATCTCTGTCATCAGCAATATGAAAGAATATCAGCTAAAATGTTACAAGCCCATACAAAGCAATCACGCCCTCCCAGACATAAACATATCAATCACAGCATATATGGATGGCACCACCTTTATTACTCCGGACAAAAAGAATCTTCTAAATATCATCAATATTAGCACCTCCTTTTATAGCCTAAAAGACATCACAGTCACCCCACATAAATCAGAACTAATAATACTTAATGCACCCCAAAACAATATCTATGTCAACAACTTCAAAATAACACCGGCCGATCCAACAACAGCTATCAGAGTTCTAGGCGTATAGCACGAAGCCAAAGCTGGCAAAAAGCATCAACAAAACCTGATTATGTCCAAGACAACTTCTCTATGTAACACATTCGCCAGAAAACAAATTACAGATAAAATGCACCGATATATCACAAACCATGTAATCTTCCCCACTATAGAATATCTCTTACAAGACCTAGTCCTCTCACAAGGGGAATATGCGAAAATTGATAAAAAAATCTGACATAGCTTTAGACAACGGATCAGTCTGGCCCGTATAGCATCCAATACAATGATCCATCTAGATAATCAATATGGCATCATGAAAAAACAAACCAGACAGCTACAAAAACATGCCAGCTACATACAACAAGTATTCTTCAACTCAAACATAGTCAGCGACATCATGCACAGTAGTATCCATGAACTCCAATGGCTCGCATGGCAAAAAAAAAACATCCTAAACACTTGTACACATATTTTCAAAAGCAAGGTCAATTTTCTGCAAGATTGCTCGCAGAACATTCAGAGACATAATATAAACATCAACAGAGTCACAACAGAGTGCAACAATCCTCAGAATCTACATCCTATAGAAGATTTCGTCGAACATGACTGGTACACAAAGTATAGGGCAGCTCTTAGATCCCACCAGCTCTTTTGAATCGAACAGTCAATCAGCTCATACATGACTAAACAGCTAGAATGGCAGCAGGTCAGGGCACTACACAACAAAATAATTAAGAAAAAAGAGCCAACTTGGTTTTCATATCTTCAACAACAAATAATGCTCTCCCTACAAAGCACATTCACTGCCCTATCCCTGAATCCGCTAATCCAAATCGAGCCAACCAATGCAGAACAACCACAAAACTCTTGGTATATCACACAGTTTAAAAATCAACAGATCCTAGGCCGACGCATAAGCGAAAAACAAGACACAATCAAAATCAGACATTATACCATGACGAATGACTCTCCAGTAATCGCCTGTCCAGGCTGTGACTCCTCCAATATTATAGATAACAGAGGTGAAATCTGCTATATAGAAATACTGAAAGCCAACACCTTTAGGGTCCCTGTAATTAATACCACAAAGTCACGTAGCTCATCAGACTCCACGTTAAAAAAAAGAATACAAATCTCACCCAGTAGCATTGGTCAAATTCCTCACAGAACCCAACCAAGTCTTTGACGAACTAGAAATTGACAACACTTCATACATATTACAAGACCTTTTCCAAGTTATTAACCTATAGTCTTCAATCAAACAAGAACTTATCAAAGTATATCATAAAGTCAAATATCTCTACAGTCTCACATTTATATAGATGGAGTCTACAGCTTCGAGAATAACCCCAATACATGCGGAATAGGCATAAACATTAGTGACAACCAAACAAGCATAGCTTCTATAGGACTACAACTGGAAGGACAACTGTCTGTATACAGAGCCGAGATTCTAGCCACAATAATAGCTGTAGCCATAAGAGGACTGAAAAGATCTCTTACAATTGAAACTGACTTACTGTCCCTCATAGGAGAATATAACACATATCTCGAAAACAACATAAAAAAAATCAAGGAACTAAGGCTCATCAGCAATCTCAGTATAATAGCAGCACATTATCAGACCCCGATCATCTGGGTGAAAACAAATAAGTAGAACCACTCTACTACCCATCCATTCCTTGAAGCCGACAGATTGGCAAAACATCACAATAACAACAAAGCAATCGATCCACAAGGCCAGTTAATGAATACTACCCTCAGCAACAGAATTCTTACCTTTCATTATAAAAACCAAACAGAAATCACCACAACCATCTGAAAGGCCTTCAAGCGTATAAGGCAGACACAGTTAACATATCAATGGATCATACTAGATAGAAATAAAGATCTTATCAAACAACAGGCGAAAGACATAGACTGGAAAGAAACAAGTCAGAGGTTCCACCCATCAGCTATCAACTTCAACAAAACAGATTCATGGGATCACCTACAAAGAAGCTTCACACTAAAACTATGGAACAAGGAGCTCCCTACAATGGATAAGCTCCACACTAGAAGACCAGATATATACAAAACTAATACATGTTTCAGGTGTCCAAATATAGAAGACAACATCCATCCTTTCAGATGCCCCGTCCATGGCATCGATATAGAACATGTCACTTTGAACACCATACACCAAGAAATAACTGCAAGAATCGATAACAATATCGATCGGGACATCAAACAGGAACTTACTTCAAATATAGTAGCAAACAACATGTGGAACAAGATCATCTTAGGAGATATTAGTAAAACCATTCTAAAGATTATAGGCAAATACATCAAAATCAATAAAATAACAGAAACTATTATTAGCATCCGCAACATCATTAGATTCTGGACTTACAACATATGGATCGACAGGTGTGAGTGCCTGCACCATTGGGAGAAACTACAAGGAATACCGACTAGCAAAAAAGAGAAGTATCAAAAATTCTACAGGAACAAATCAGAACATAGAGATACTACAGCCAACAAAATGGAAACATATCCTCTAGAACTCATACACAATATTTTCAAAGGAACTCACAACATCCTCGAAATTTACAAGGAACATGCTAATGGCGCCTAGGCACATTAGTCCCCATTAAGGACAACACGCCACAAGGGTTCCAAAGGCTGAATCCCGCCGCCAACGGTGGCGGGTACCCATTAGTCCAGGTAACAATTGGTTTTATTGTAATCATGTACACTAGACACATGGAAAAAATGTCTGTAATATATATAACCTTTACCTGACAAAGTAACATGTTTTCATATATAATCTCAATAAAATGGGCAATGTTGCATGTTTATAAAAATATATATATATATATATATTATTACTATTTAATTAATTATGTATTATTATATAAATAATATCAAATAATTTATAAATATAAATTATTTTTCACAAGTTTTATAAATCATTGTTAAATAATAGATAAATAGTTATAAATTTTTAATAAATAATCAATAAACTTTTAATAATAATTTAATAAATAGTTGCTAAATTTTTAATGAATAGTTAATGAATTTTCAATGAATAGTTTTGACAAATAGTTGCTAATTTTTTAATGAATAATTAATAAATTTTTGATAAAGTTTTGATTAATTATTAATAAATTAATACTGAATTTTTATGAAATGTTAATAAATAATTTTGTAATAAACTTTTAAGAAATTTTTGCTAAATTGTTAATGAATTATTTGATAAATTGTAAATGAATTTTTTGACAATTTATTGTTAAACTTTTAATTAATAAATTTTTAATTATCAAATTTTATAATTGTCAAATTTCTGAATGCTGAATTTTTTATTGTTACTTTATTGCAAAAATAATAATATGTTGAGTAGTAGCAATAAAAAATAATTTAATAATATTTTTATTGTTAAATTTAATCAAATTTGGCAATAACTCAACTGTTGAATGATTATTTTTTATTAGTATATGAGATAGGCAAGTCCTTATACATGGAAAAAATTATATAAATAGATTAACCAGTTATAAATTATATGGAATTATTACACAAAATAAACTCTAGCAATTTTAAAATAATTACTAATTGAATACTTCAATATTGATATAAAACTTTTTTTTAGAATCAGAAAAAGAAACAACCTCATAAATAACTTTCTGAACATACTCAAATTACAAGAAATTACAATGGTACCAATAGAGTATATATGGTATTAAAAACTAGTAAAAATAAGGGTAGAGCTAAAGATGGATTCCTAAAATGAAGGCAGAGATAAAGTCAAATGTCCCTTACTAAGAAACATTAAAATTTTTAAATCAATAACTATAAAAAAACTATCCACAATTGTTCTTCATTATTTAAATTATTAATTTATAACATTTTTTGATTTTTGTCCCTATTAAAGTGAAGAGATATGAATTTTGTCCCTCAAAAAGGGACATAAGTGATCTGCAAAATTTTATATGCTAAATACGTTAAGGACTCATTATTAGATAGAACAATAAAGAAATAGTCACAAAGGAATAGATAACAAACATAGAACCTTTCTCAAATATAGAAGAAGAATGTTTAAAGATCAATTACAGAACAATAACAAAACAAGCGTCCTAATAACAATAAATAAGAATGAAGCTCAATAAACAAGGCAGAACTCTTGAATAGTATAATATGTTAAAATAATTAATAATTCAGATATAACTGATATTAGTAACCAACAGGAAGAAATTAATTGCTACAAAAAACTATAGTGACTTTAGTTTTCTTATCAATAGGTTTTATTTAAGTATTCCTATACTTTCAGCTTAATATCAATTAACTATTAAATGACTAGCAATAAAGAAAAATGAAAAAACAATAATAACAAAAAAAATAAACCAACTAGATAAGCAAAGAGTAATAGTAAATCATATGGTCAAAAACAAGGAGATCTCACCAATATTCAAGTACAAAGGTTGCAATAATCAAAAACTTAGGCAGAATTATAAGGACCAACAACAATCTATAATAGAATAACTGTTAGTATACTTAGTAAATATCAAGAACAAAAAGAGCATAAACAAAATCTTTTTAAGAAAACAAGAAACAAATATTAGGCAATTTTCAATCAACAAATTACAATTATCTTTACAAGATATTGAATTTAATATGAGAAAAACTAGTATATAGTCTTTAAACATGCATACACCTAGTATATGCCTAGATCTTTTATTAACTACTAAGTACTCGTTAAAAAGAAAATAAAAGTTTCAATTAGAACAATTCAAAAGTTACAATAAATCACAAGAAAATTAATAACAAAAAACAATCATCAAGAAATTTTTTTGGCAAAGATCTCCAAAGATTTTTAGATATAAAATTCTAGAGTTACTCCATTATCATTAGAAATCTCTGGAGTAGAGATTTATATATACAACTCCAGAAAATTTCAAATGTTTTAAATTGTAATAAAATAATTTCTTATTATTATCAAAATATTATTTTTAAAAATTTATTATTGAAAATTACTTTTTTTATATATTTTTATTAATCAATTATATTTACATCACTCATTGCTAAAGTAGACCTTTCTATTTCTACATTTTTCAGTTGCAATCCCAGATCATTTTCATCATTTTCTACTTCCCCCAGAGTGCTTTAAAATTCAATATCTTCATGCTTATACATTTCTTAATATTTATCGCTTGAATTTCCATCCGTAAATCTGATTTTCTTTTAAATTTTTTTCTAAAATATTTTATTATTAAACAAATAACTCTATAATATTTCGAAGAATTTTAAAACTTACCTTATTTTTTTCTATTTTGCTTTTAATTAATGTTTTATTAATTAAAATACTTTTATTATGTGGATTTAGAATCATTTGGCATATTGTGATAGTGAAGGCAACTTGTTTCTCAGAGGCATCCTCTTTTGGTCAGACTTTTTTAAGAATGTGTATCATTACACTTTGGTTATCCTCATAGGACAGATCTAAAATTTTTGAAGCACTTCAGGATTTTTTGTAAATTTTTATAGGCCATAATTTTGATAGTGGTTGCATTTGTATTAATTGTATTCAAGAAGTTTTCACCAAAAACTAAAAACATAGCATCCTAAATTTTTGAAGCCGTGATTCCTCAAAGTAATCTGTGTTGTCACACAAGCTATTAAATAAATAATATTGTTAATAAATTTATTTATATTATTAATAACTGCAATAATTATCACTTGGTGAATATACTTTTTATAATACATTTTTCAATATTTTCTTATAAGGCCTTCGAAGAACTTTGAATATTCTTGTTGAAAATATTCCTCTGTATGCTAGTTTAAATCTTCAGGATTTATATATATTTTTTTAAAAAAGACTTTTTTTATGATACTCTTGATCACATACTATTATAGAATTTAAAATGTTATTGCAGTTCTTCAAAGTTTAAAAAATTAAACCTTACCTCAATAAAATCATGTTCAGTGATTAAATATTAACTCATGTGAATTTTGTTTTCTAGGTGGGTAACCTTATCCTTGATAGCTTTTTGATATTCTAATAACAGATTAATTTTTATATAAAGACTTTTGTAGGACTCAAAAAGTTTCTCAATTACTATATTAGAATCCAAATATTTAAATTAGTATTTATTAAAATAGTTATATCTTTTTTAATATATCTAAAGTTTTTTCAAGCAACCTCCTAGTAGGCAAAGATTCTAGAAAATAACTAGGAGATCTTAATAGCTTTCAGACTGACTTTGTTTCCATTTTAGTATAAAATATTGGTCTTTATTCTTCAGTTTGACCTGGGGTATCGAGAGTACTCTTGGACTTTTTAGAGGACTTTAAAGTACTTTCTTGTTATTTTTCAGAACCTGAACCTGAAATCATTTGTTGAAACATGTTATGTGTGTTTTTTTTTTTTTTTTTATTTGATATTAATAAAAAAGAAAGAACTTTAGAGACCTTATATAACAAAAATCTCAAGAAGTTATGTCATATTATGACTGTATGCAATTCTTTGTCACCTTTTAAAAATTACTTTATAGCTTTAAAAATGAAATAATATTAAAATTATATTAACAAAATTATGACAAATTATAAATTAAATTTTTGATTAGCTAAAATTAATCAATATTTTATTGATCAATTTTACACATTTTGAAGTTCTTAAAAGTCTTTTATTATATATTACAAATGTCAATTTTATTGACATATGTTTTCAAGACATTTCTCTCATACAAGGTATATAAGTAAATATATATTAACTATAGACTCTAGTAATGAATCTAATGATAATTTAAATGAGTCAAAACCTCCAACCATTTCAAAATCATTTGAAAATATATTTCTATTAAGTTTTGTTTAGTAATAAATAGGAGTATATTTTAGGGTATCCACTTTATGTAATTATTCTATAAATATATAAATAAAACAAGGCTTAGTCAACATTTAATATATATATATATATATATATATATATATATATATAATTTAGAATAACTTGTTATATATTCAAATATTCAAATATATTAATAACTCTTATTAAAAGTTCAGATTTTAATACAAAATTTTCAATTAAATCTTTTACACTTGCAATCTAATTATTTTTTAATCTAGCTAAATAATAAAATAATATTATTATTTAGATTTTAAGTCTTTTAAGTTTTTTATTTTTAAATATTAGATTTAAAAGAATTAAAAACATTTAATAAAATATTTTTAAGCTAGGACAATTGCTTTGTTGTAATATATAAAGAAATTAATTTAGATTTGAATATAATTTTTTATTATATTATTGTTTATATAATAAATTAGTTAAATATGAAATATTGTTATTAAAATATTCAAAAAATTATTCAGTAATTGGTTGTTGAATATTTTTTAATTTTTTTTCCAAATCAAAATTTTTTTCTAAGATATTTATAATTTATATTTGTATTTTAATATTATGATTATTTTTTAAATTAATAATTCAGTATTATAATTAACTTATAAATTATTGATTTTTATTTTTAAATCATTAATTTTTGTATTATAATAATTTTTTAATTTATAAATTTCAGAATTATTATAATTATTTAATTTTCAATTTTAATATTATATTATATTTAACATTTTTTATTTTGGCACTATAATGATTTTTAAATTTTCAATTTCAATATAATGATTATTTTCTAAAATTGAAAATTTTGCATTATGAATATCATTTAAATTTTCAAGATCTTTTTCTAAATGTATGGCATTTTAAGCACATTAATACCAATCATTATAAAATTGTAAGTCAATAGAAATACAAGAAGTATTAATAGTGGATTGTTAAGAATTCATTTTTATTAAGAAAGGTATATTGATAAAAAATATATGTTTTTTTTTCTTACAATATAATTTTAAGCAGATTAGCTAGTGACTTTTAAAAAAAAGGAGAACTTAAAAAAATTAATTAAAAATTATTCTAGTCAAATAAAATTTTTTAATTTATTAAATTTTAAATTAAAGGACTTATTTCTTTTTTTTTGTTTTTTTTAATTACATGCTTTATTTCTATGTTTTTTTTTAATTACATGCTTTATTTTTGTTTCTTTTTTTAATTGCATGTTTTATATTTTTGTTTTTTTTTAATTACGTGCTTTATTTCGTTTTTTTAATTGCATGTTTTATTTTTTTTTGTTTTTTATTATATACTTTTTATTTCTTTTATTATACACTTTATTTCTTTCATTGTACACTTTATTTCTTTTATAATACGCTTTGTTGCTTTTATCATGTTTTATTTCTTTTATCATACGCTTTGTTGCTTTTATCATGTTTTATTTCTTTTATTGTATTCTTTGTTTCTTTTATCATATGCTTTATTTCTTTTATCATATACTTTATTTCTTTTTTATTTCACAATCACACACTTTGTTATTTAACCATAAATTTTATTTAAATGCTAAATCTTAAACTCCGAATTTCCTTTCGTAATTTTCGAACTTCGATTTCCGGTTTATGGTCTATATGCCGGAAATACAGTAAGATCCGAAAAACTATTTAAACAATATAAATTATTATAGTACGAAAATTTCACTCGAAAATAGTGCTGTAGGGAAGACGCATGAGTGACGCAAGGAGAACACCCCCATGTCATTTATTTTTGGCAAAAAATCTCTGTTCTTTTGCGCTACATCTGCATAGTTAAAGAACGCGTGTCGTCCATATAGGTGTCTTAAATGTCATATATATATTCATTGTACAAATTTTTTCGCAATCTCATTAAAAACTCATCGTATGCCGTTTGTAGTACACCTGCCCATGAGTTAGGATGAATCGTGACCTTCCATTCATTATGCCAATGATAGGCGAACGCCCCTGGAAAAAAGTTTTCAACCTTTCTTACATCTAACGGTGATTGAATATGATCATTTGATCCCAATTCTCCGGGGGTTAGAGCTTGGTTAAAAAAATCTTGCAAATGGGTCAGATTTGGTAACAGATCATGGTCAGTCTGTCGTCCATCTTGTCTTAGCCATAACGGATCAAACAATCCCACGGGTAACATGTATAACTGTCGGTTGACTTCCTTCATGGTGTAATTCTCAGGCGTAGATAGATACTTCACTATAAGATGTGGATGAAATTTCATGCCATTTTCAATCGCACGTTCCAGTATTCTCGTAGATGTTGGACTATGTTGTCGAAGTCGCAGTATGGCGGTGTTGTATCCTTTAGTGTAACTCCAACGGTATGCGAATTCAAAATCCGCATAATATAAGGGATGCATGTCCCTCAGCAAAAGCACATCTGCATCAACATATATGCCGCCGTATTTATAAAGTACCACAAATCGTACCATATCACTTAAAGACACTGGATTATGATTATAAGTCTGGCCAGAAAATAAGCTAATCGAGGAAAGCTGATCTGAAGTATTCCAAGATTTGAATCTGATATTAATAGGAATAAATCGAAGTAATAAACGCATGTGCGGATTATCTTTAGGATAGATATTATTATAACCGGAGTCTAGCCATACATAAAGAGTGGAACAGTTGAGAGGTTGACTGAAAAGGAAAGATTTCATCATTAATGCCAATTTGTCAGTAATCGGACCCCGCCAGAATACGTGAAACAACATTGGAGGATAATCTCGGCTACAGACTGGCGGTGGGGAGAATGCATCCTTAATGGAGAGCTTGGCAATGGCGTAGTCTGATTCATTATAATTAAGATATCGAAGGCATTGTATAACTGGGACAGTTTTTATGTCACCGCAATGTTTTTCTATACGCTCAAAACTAGCAGTATGATTTTGGGCAGGACGCCGACGAATGTTGGAAGTGAATGGCAGAATGGTGCTCGATATAAAGTCTGCGGGGTTATCATCAGAAAAAGTAAAGAGTAAGTTATTGAAGTTGTTTACACAGAACAGAAAAATAGCAGCTGTTGTGAAGATAAAGATCATGTGTAAAGGTTTATTAAGAAGTCCTCGAGTATATACAGCCATTTTTCTTCCAAGTGCATCTGCTTTGTGATTGTCCATTTGTAAGAGTAAATTATAATAACAAAGCAATTCTTCTATATTTATGATCGCGCTTTTTTCTATTTGTTAATTTCTAATTACGTAGTATGACATTACGTATCCTTAAACTCCACGAGACCTCTACTGGAAATATATCAGCGCAATTCGTTCTCGTGAAAAGCTCATCAAGGAAAATACACTCACGAACGCTTTCTTTGTTAAAATTAGTAGGGACAAGCCTATTATATTGAATTATTCTCCCTCGACTCTTTCTTATGATTGCTTAAGTAATAAAATTCCTTTCGGTTATTTTACTCTATTGATTCCCATATATCATCCACAATATAAATTTTCTAATCATTCGGATTGCAATGAATGCATTCCCTTATTATATCATGTTTAAATTCAGCAATTAAAAGTGGAGCTGCCTCCATGACATATCAAATTTCTTTGTTATTCGTAAATTTTTATTCAACTACTGTACCTTTATAGTAACCTTGCATTTATATTATCACAAATTTAATTGTTTGCAGGATATATAAATTCCAGAAATTATATTGTATAATGCAGAATTGTTTATAAAAAATAAAAGACATGGGGAGTGT
This sequence comes from Acaulospora colombiana, assembly GCA_910592055.1. Classification (NCBI taxonomy): domain Eukaryota; kingdom Fungi; phylum Glomeromycota; class Glomeromycetes; order Diversisporales; family Acaulosporaceae; genus Acaulospora; species Acaulospora colombiana. The sequence continues at coordinate 39,056 of CAJVPT010000079.1, forward strand.
TTCTCTTGCATCAATTATCGGTACCCTTTTCTAAAACTGGATCGTAATCTCTAATTTTAGTCCAATTAATTATTTCTTAATTTAAGGATTGCATAAAATGACGGTTCGTTATAATAAAGTAGGAGTTTTATTATAATATTATAATATTGATTTCAAAATTGATATAATAACGTTCCAATTTGAATATTTCCAAATGTCGCTATATCTAAGTCAAGCTGCCTTTAAAAGCGAAAATATAATCCGTATAAAATTTTTTCAAAATTTCTAAAACAGTCTTTTTGGAATGACTTTTAGTTCACGAACTGCAACATCTTATTTACAGCGGCATTTGGAACAAAGATATCAATCAGTAATTTTATTAAAAGCTTTAATTTAATACTTCAATTCAGACAGTCTAAGCCATATAAAGTTGTAGAACAACAAAAACATCTTGAATCAATTATCCGTTGTATTTGATCAACAATTATTTTCCGTAATTTTTTTGATCCAAGATATACTGTATACGTATCAGTAAAATCAATAGCCACGATCAAACCGCTATATTAATACGGGTAATTATTTTCGAAGGCGGACAGGGATTTATCGGAACCTATAAATGTGATCCTAAAATTTGCATTATATACATATTATTTAAAACTGAGAGTCGAAAAAATCATATTTAGTATTATGGTCGCTTTCAAGAAAAATTGCCCATATTACATCGATTTCAGCAGCAAAAATAAATGACATGGGGGGTGCCGCTCATGCATCACCCTTACGGCACTTGTGCATCACCTGTGCGTTACCTGTGCAGCATTACATTCGAGTGAAATTTCCGGATCATGAGGAAAAATGTAAAACGTGACTTATCGTAGATCGTCACGCAGTCAAATTCGCGAAAATCGCGAAATTATCAAAATTGCCGTGAGTCGTATTAATGTTTCGCGGAACTAACATTAGTTAAAGATAATATAAATTAAGATAATGCGTACATAAATATAAACTATTCATTAAAAATTTTTTTAATTAAATGCTAAATCGTAATTTTCAAACTTCGATTTTCCGGTTTATGGTCTATATGCCGGAGATAAGGTCCGAAAAACTATTTAAACAATATAAATTATTATAGTACGAAAATTTCACTCAAAAATAGTGCTGTAGGGATAACGCACAAGTGCTGTAGGGATGACGCATGAATGACGCAAGGAGAACACCTCCCATGTCATTTATTTTTGGTAAAAAATCTCTGCTATCGATTTCAAGCTTTGTTCCTGAAATTAAAAAAAAACTTATTCAGAAAATTTCTGAAAAATATCTCTTATTACTGATATGTAGACATCAGAGTAGAAACTTAAGTCATTTGGGTAATTATTTTCGAATTTTTTTGACCCTATAATTGTGATCCTAAAATTTGCATTATATACTGTACGTACACTCCCCGGAAAAAAATCACCGGAATTTACTATTAATATTGCGACGATCATTTTTTTACAGGTTTTTTATAAGCAATTTTTTTAATGATTTATTTAATAATTTAAATTTAAATTTTTTTATTTAATTATTTACAATAATTAATACTGTGTAGGACCTCCTTGAGCTTCTTTCACGGCATTAACATGTTGATTCATACTTCTAACAAGATTTACATAAATTGAGTCATCTAAATTGAACCATTCTTTTTGTAATAAATCAAATAATTCTGACTAATTTTTTGGTAATGGAATGTGACTACATATACGATGTTCTAATTCATCCCATAAATGCTCTATGGGATTAAGATCAGGACTTGTTGAAGGTCAAGAAAGCTTATTGATCTCATTTTCTCTAAACCATTGCATGGTTAATTTGTTGTATAAATTCTTGCATTATCATCTTGAAATATATAATCTTTTTCTCTAACTATACTATTTAAATTTTCTAAGTAAGGTACATAACAATCTTGTAAAATATCAACATAATCTTTCACAGTTATATTGCCAAAAACACGTATCAAAGGACCTAAACCATAATAACAAAAATACATCCACACCATTATACCCATTCTATCTAATCTAAAAGTTGGAATTAAACATTCAACATCAAATTTTTTTTGGAGGTTTTCTCCATACATAACTACAACCATCTCCTCCATATACTTCAAACTGAGATTTATTACTCCAAATTATAGTTTCCCTTTCCTTTTTCTAACCCATTCATTTTTTTACCCATTCTAATCTAATCTTGCATTTTTCTTTGTTTACAAAAGGTTTTCTTTTATCAATATAATTAAAATAACCTTCTTCATAAAGATAGTGTTGCATAATATATGCACAAACTTTGGTGAAGATTGATTTAACAAATTTATTAGTTAAGACATGTAACGTTGACTTTCTATCCTATTTTAAAAAATAGAAAAGGTGATGAATATCACGTTTGGTTAATTTCAGTGGTCTTCCAGGACGAGGAGGAGATTTCACTTGACCAGTTTTTTTATATAATGTAATGTCATCATAACGGTACTTTAAGGAAGTTCGCAGGTTTTTTATGATAATCAATGGCTTTATATCATACTTTCAAGTTCTGATTATTTGGTCGCGTTATTGTTTGATAAGTTCCTTTCTTTTTTTTATCATTATAAAAAATTACAATAAAAAAAAATTTATATATATTCAGATAGTAAAGAATCAAAAAAAATGTTGGATAAAAAATTATAAGAATTGGCGCAAACTTTTATTTATAAAAAAAAAATGTAAATATCAAGTCGTTACAGTCGATTATACCTAATTTTGAAATTCCAATAATTTTTTTTGGGGAGTGTACGTATTATTCAAAACCGGGGGCCAAAAAAATCATATTTAGTATTTTGATCGCCTTTAATAATAGTTGTCCATTTATGTCAGATAAGTAATTCTTTTTGAAGGTGACAAAAATGCTAGTAAAATTTTTTTGGGTAAGGGATTAAGACTTGGGACTTTTGGATACAAATTTATTTCTAATTATATCATACTATATACATATCTACTTTATTACTTGCATATAAAAGTATTATAAAATTAGTCTCACATTATAATCATGTATAGATTAAATAGTTTAATATTTTAACTGTTTGATGACATTGTAGTTTAATAGCTTAATAATTTACATGTCATTATGTCTATTATGTTATGTATATACCTATCATATCACAAAGTTTTGTATTATCAGATAATGTGACCAACTATCAATTTGTTTTGCAAATTTGCGTAAAACTAATTATTTAATACAACTTTTTATCATTATTTTCTTTAATTTGAAAATTTTATATTTTTTTTATTACATCATGCCTTCTTTAAACTTAAGAAAAAAATTTTTAAATTACTTCATTCTCACTCTTATTCTTTACCCTTGAATTCTTATTCTTCTTCTCAAAAAAGTCTTGCTACTTCAATTTTATAGGATGTGGCTACTTATTTATCAAGAAATAATCCAACTTAATTATATGATTATTTCTTTAACAAATCTAATATTGGAAAAACATTTTTTTCAGATTCAAAACATGCAAAAACAATCAAACAAATCCTTAATAATCTCAAAATTATGCAAACAAATTCTCCTAAAAATATAAATCCAGTCTTTTATCTTTAGTAGCTGGTTTATATAATAGATCCGAATTAACAAATCTTGGTTTTCACTTTAGCAATACACAATTTAATACTTCTTTAAAAAAAGCCAATGAACAATTTTTTTTTTTATCAAATTATCAAAAACAAATTTCTTCTTCCAAATCTGCAATCGATAAACAAACTATTGAACTTATTCTTAATTCTCTTATACAAAATTCGTGTTTATCTACTGCCACATGTCAAAATTTAAAACTTTCTTATTCTCTTGAAAATATTACCATCTCTTTTAATTTTACCTCCATTTATTATTTGGAAAAAACAAAAAACACATTTATTCTAAATTAAAAACTCAAAACCCAACTTTAAAATTAAGTCTTGATACATTTTACAAATATTGCTCAAAAAACTTCAAAAAATCACAAAAAAAAACAGATATGTGTCCAATATGTGTTAAAGAAAAAAAGGTAGAAAAAAAATTACAACAAACCAATTTCCTTAATACTCATTTTATTATCCAATTATAAGATCAAATTAATCTTTATTACAAACACCTTTATTTTAAAACAAATTAATATCAACTTTATCAAAATTCCATTAACTCTATAACAACAACTTCTTGTGTAATAGTTATGGATTTTAAAGAAAATTTTAAAATTGGTGGTAGTCCTATTGAAACTAGTAGAGATTTTTTGAAAAAATACATATTTCACTTTTAGGATTTGCCATTTTTTACAAAGATAATAATATTATAATTCAAACACAGTATTTTGATTTTTTTTCCAAAATTTTATCTCATGATTTCTTATTTGTGTTTGATTGTATCAATTAACTTCTTTCTAAATCCTTTATATCACAATTTTAACAATTTTGCTTTTGGTCTGATTCTAGTCCTCATTTCAGATCAGCTGAAGTAATACATTTTATTTTCAATAATTTACCAATCCTTTATAACAAAAGATTTTTTTTTAATTTTTTTACTGAATACTATGGAAAAAGCATTGTTAATAGATACTTTAGTGTACTATTAAGATGGTTTTCTGAGGATGAAGCAATTTAAAATATTCATATCCTTGAAGAATTAATGGAATTTTTTAAAAGAAAGATTCAATTCTTTTCTAATAATATTCCATTTGACACTTATTCACGTACTCAACCTCGAAATAATATTCACAAATTAACTGTAGATCACTTTTTTTTATATTTATCATTTACAAAATATAATGATAAATTATATACTTTAATCCTTAGTACATTTAATTTTGAAGAGTATATAGATATTTCCTTTAAGATAAAAATACTTAAATATACAAGAAAAACAAAATATGCATTATCTAGACAATCAACAAATATCACTTTAATAGTAATGGATAGCAAAAATAGACAAAAGTTGCTTGTTAGAATAGAAAAAATATATAATTTTCCATTCCAATAGAATCATAATTTAATGATAATATAAAATAGAACTCAATATATAGGGATAGCTATATCTGGCTTTGGAACTGGCTATTCCTTCCCATGAGAGTTTTATTTTATATTAACATATATTTTTAAAAAAAATTTTTAAAAAAAAACAAAAAAAATCGTCTAACATATGTGATTTTTATTTATTAATAAAATTAATCAATTTCAAATAAAAATTTACAAACTCAAAAATTATATTAAAAATTATCTATTGATTATATATATAAAAATTTAATACATGTTATATTAAAACAAAGTTAGTTCTGTGAAATATTTAATGTCAATTTTCACAGTTTTGCAAATTTCACGCAAATTTCATTATATGACGATCATTCCATGATATAGATAAAATGATTATCCCATATAAAGATATTAAGTATGATTATTATGTATGTACATTTATTATTTTTGACATTTATAATATATATATAATATATAAAATAATATATATGTATGTATCTTTTTTTTTTCATTAATACGTATATACTATATAAATTTTAGGGGCTAGATCTATTTTCAGAATTTATATTATATATATGTATCAATAGAAATTTTCGGGGTAGTGATACTAGGATCCGAAAACTCCCTGTCTGTCTTCGAAAATAATTACCTAGATATTATTCCTTTTCTATTTTTATATCAGTATTAATCACAAGCTTTATTAAATTTAATTAAAAAAATTTAATAATCAAGAAAAGTTATTTCTTTTGTAATAGATAACAAATATTGGATACTGGTATGTAAGAATTAATAGCAATATAATTATTTGCAACATTGAATAGTTTATTATTTTCACATATTGATTATATTATTAAAAAAAACTCTTTCCGCTGATCCTAAATTTCCTAAAAAATTTCCTTTTTTGGCAATTTTCTTGGAAAAACCAGAA
>CAJVPT010000080.1:0-44941 GCA_910592055.1 Acaulospora colombiana
AAAATTAATGAAATTATTTTTGGTTTACAAATTTTTGAAAATTTTTAAAGTTTTTCAAAGAATTTTTCAAAAATTTCTGGAAAAAATTTAACAGGTAAAGATCTCTGGAGATCTCCATCAAAAAAATTTCCTGATGAAAGATTTGTATATATTTTCTTGAAAATTAGCAAGAAACAAAAAAAAAAATATTTGCAGATAAAAAAAAAATTTCTAGGCAAGATACCTGGCAGTAGAGATGGTAAAGCAATAAAAGTAAAGGGAAGCAAAATAAAAAATTGATAAAAAAATTCAAAAAAGTTTTTTTTTATTTATTGTTCAATCATATTTCTCTATTATAGACACTTTTACATTGATCAATTTTTAACAATTACAATCTACTCAAACAATTACAGCAACTTGCATCAATTGGCCTACATTAGTATTATATTAAATGCTATAGCAGCATTATTATATAAATACTGCAATATACAGGTTGCTTGCTTTGTTAAAATTTTTTTTTATCTTAGAAAAAGTCTAAATAATAAATATTGTTCTAACAATACATTAAACAATACAACAAAAAAAATAAAATTTAAAATGAATCACTAGCATTTTTTGCTAAAGACCCTTTTCACCATGACTTCAAGCATATGCATACTCTAACTGTTTTGCCTAATAGTTGATTTCTTTTATTAGTTATTAAATTTTTGCTCACTGAAAAGACTTGTTCCAATGGAACACTTGTTGCAGATGCTGCCAAATAATTATATGCCATGAGTGCCAAATATAGAAATTGATGTTTATATATTTTTTATCACTCTAATATATTGATTTTATCACCTACATTTGAAAGAGAAAAATATAGCTGCAATTCATCTGATTTTTTTACATGATACTGCTTAAACAATTTCAAACTAACTGTTTCTTGGATATCTTTGCCACTACCTGATGTAATATTTTCTATACCATGCTTCTTGTATTTTTAAAAAGCTTCTAAAAAACTTTAAAATTGCAATATATTTAATATTTATTTTATCATAATTAATAAAATATAAAAATATACTTACCTTTCTTTAATTTCTCTAACCATTTCTTCCTACTTATTCATTTTATAATATTCTATTTTAAACCTTGAATCTAAAATAACTATTAGTAAGCTTACTTTATTAGTCTTGTTATAGTACTCTTTAAATTTTTCTAAATAAGCAGTAACTACTTCTTTTATTGTTTTATTAGCTTATTTTTTATTACACATATCTTCTAAATAGTCAATTAATGTATTAAACCCAGAAATTATTGAAGAAAGTGTCAGATAGCTTGAAGCTAAAATTATTCTATTGTTCCTTTAAACTGCTCGAGCAATTCTACAACCTGCCCAAATATATTCCAATTATTGTCAGTAAATATATATTGTTTTGATTCCTGGTTTGACATCATAATATATTCAATTGCCTATATATAAATTTTTTAAAATTAAAATAAATATTAATAAAAACAAATTAAACTTACTACTTTTAGCTATATAGTATGGGCCACTATTTCATATGTTAAATTTTAGCATGTTTTTATATCCAAAATTAGTTTCAAAGTTTCCATTCCTAAGGATTTGCAAGCTACATTTAATTTTTTATATTGCTGAGATAATAATTGTATTTTTATGATAAGCCTATACAACTTATATATATAAGTTAATCACAGATATAACCTATTTATAAAAAATTTATCTTCTGTAATTTATTTGAAAGTATATTCAAGGCTTTTTGGATTCTGATATTAATGCAGAATACAGGACATCAAAAATGATTCTCTTTTGCATCAAAAGAAATTGCTTGCAAATTTTTCTATTCTTTCAATGATTTAATAAATAATAAGTTATTTAATATATTGTCAATCATTATTCCCATTATATTTAAATATATATATATATATATATTATAATATATAATTGCAATATATTAAATATAAATAAATAAATAAAAAAAAACTCTTTATGCAAATCTCTCAGATCTTTAGAAATTTTCTTTTTAGGTAATTTACCCAAAGAAAGAGAAACATCTTTTTTAAGACACATATTCTTGCAACACCAGTATACAACAGTCATCTTAGTACAAATCAACATTTTGTGTATAGCCCTAGAGCAGTAGATTGTTGGAAAATATATACATATAACAACAATTTTAACTTTTTCTCCTTTTTAAGAAGAAGGAAGGAAACCAACATAAACTGATTCATAGTCAGAAAAGGTGAGCCAATATCAACTTCACAGAGCTTACAGCCATACCAGTGTAGGTTAACACCTTTCTTGATACTACAAGAAATCTTAAAGCAAATAGGTTTGCTCAATAAATCAAACAAACCTCAAATTCTTCAAGATCCAGAAGGACATCAAAACTCTTTAAGGTTAAACAGCCTAACATATATACCTTATTACCACACACACCAAAACACATCACCAGAGTAGTGCAAACATATATATGTGTATAAAGCTGTTGTCAAAACAAGTTTAACAAAAGTTCAATATAACAGTACAACAAGTGTGACTTAAATAAATAAGATCATCAAATACAATCATCACAATAGAAAGTGATCAACATAAATAGAGTGTCAGGGGTCTATTAAAAACACAATAAAGTAAATGTAAACAGGTAAACAACCTAAGCAAAAAAAAAAAAATGACATATGCTTAATCAAAACAAGATTAAAACACATATAAAAAACAAGTTTATAGTCAAAAAACAATAAGCATTACATGTAAAAGCTTGTTAACAATTACTAAAATAGTACTAAAGACATATATTAATCTGCTCACATGACTATTCATAATACAATACAATAATATGACAATAATATCAATTTACATATATACTCTATCATAAATAATCAAAGTAGATACTTCAGATAGTAAATAATAGAGAAGATGATATTATTGATATGCTAGACCAATTGACAAAAAAATATGATAAAACAGACAAAATATGAGCTATGGAACAAATTGCCAAACAAAAAGATATAACCAATTACAATAGTATAATAGCAGATATTCCAGAAATATATATCATACTGGACAGCATTATTGTCAAAATTCTAGAAATAAATAATTCAATATTCCACAAGGAACAAATCCTTATACAACATATCACCTTTCTTTAACATGAAGAAAAGAAAAAGGAAGAGGATCTACTTCAACCTATATAGAAGATAAATATCTGGACATAATCAAAGAAAAGTCAATAAAAACATCACTCATTCCAATAGAGATTACTATTGGTATAGAAAATGAATCAACATTATATAATGAAATAACAATGGTGGAAGATCAAGAACAAGAAGAAATAGAAGCAGAAACTCTCAAAGGCAAAATTTAAGGCCATAATATAAGCAAGTGCAACTCTTATGCTACAAGAAATAGGCAAGCAACCCAATACTAGACCCCTATTTCATAAACAAAAAGGGCAAATACAAAGTAAAGACAATGACTGTCAATATTTCAAGAGACAATAAAGAAGAAACCAAGATATACTTAAGTAACATATTAAAATTGACACAAAGCAAGTACAACCTTCTTCACAAAGAATTTATCAATAGAAATAAATGGTTAAGTTTTTATCTGGAGAAAGAAGAAGGTCTTCTCAAATGTTTAGAAGAGATAAACAGAAAGGAAGAAGCTTTCAGTCTATAACAACTCAAAAACAAGGATACCAATTTAACACAAAATATAGAGATATTAGACAAGAAGATCTTTTAATTAAGAAAAGAGAAAGAAAAAAAGAATATATGACATGTTAGCCTAATAGATATAGTACACAAAACTTTACAACATCTTATAAAAGAATATCTCAAAAGGTATGGTGAGATGTGAAATATACATATCTATAAGATTAGAATAAAAACAAGGGTTAAGACTTATATCAAGTGGTATAGCTACCTCAAAACAAACCTAGAAATATTATAAATAATCCTATTAGGAACAAAAACTACTAAAGCTATTTTCTCCATAAAAGAACTGATAGACAGAGAAATTAACAACATTCTAATAGAAAAAAATAAAAATTTTGTAAGACTACTAGGCACAAACAAGTCTTACTCAAATTTGATAGTCAGGGCACTCAATGGTACAGAAGCAAAAGCATGTTACACTCCAAGAAATCTCTTTATATTGAAAAAACAAAACTTCACAGTTATATATTTTACATCAAAAGAGGCTCTCAACAAAGCTTATAAACAACATATTTTCTTACAAGGGCTATACCTATTATGGAGTATTAAAAATACAGTAATAAAAAATGAAAAGACCTATTATATTGAAAAAAAAAAGAGCCATGGCACAAGATATAAAAGTTGAAATAGACAATGAGACACCTATAGACTCATTATTTAACAATGAATCGATCAGTCCCTCCTCTTTTTATAGTAGAAATTATCAACCTCCAAGAAGGCAATACTTAAGATATTCATCTCCAAGTGATTAAAGAAGATCACATAGAACTCAAACCAATAGAGGAAGACAAAGAAAAAATAAAAGGCTTAAGAATCCAGCTACAGGAAATAATAGAGAACCTATGGCAATTCAAGGCCTAGCCAGTATAATAGTTTTGACAAGTACATGTCAAATACAGAAATAGAAAATGAAGAAGATCCATTATATCATATCTTAAACAACTTAAAAAAGTTAAATGGCAAAATAGCCTGACTAGAGGGTAGAACAGCTCCTAATAGACAAATAAGATATAGTAAAAAAGGAGCAAATTGCTCCTAAAAAGATGCACCAGTTGTCCAAGATAATAAGAGGGAAAACAAGCTCAGTTTATTTCCAATAGAAATTTCAAAAAAGAGCAAATATCAACAAAAAGAGCATAACAGTGTACAATTAGATAATTGGAATCTAAAAAAATTCTTACAAAGTGAAAAAACTGACTTTTTGAACAAAAAAGGGAAAGAAAAAGAAAAGCAAAGTAACAACAAAGATGAGGAAAATGATATTGAAAAAAGGGTAATAAGAATAGATATACACAATATAAGGGGTATTACCAACAAAACTAATCCACATAGTCTTATAGAAGACATAAGCGAACAAGGCATAGGGATAATAGGATTGTGTGAGATTAAGCTAATGCACAATAATGCAAAATGGGTTTTTAGTAATCAGAAAGAATATAAACACTTCCATAGTATCAACAAAGATATCCCATATAGTGTAGAAGTAAGTTTACTAATAAGAAAAGATCTTGAGAAACAAGTAGTATCAGTAGAGGAGGCAGATGGTTATATGATTACCATCAACATATTGACAAAGAAGAACAAAATTTATATTATATAGATTTGTATCCTATCAGATAGACATAGATGCAAGAAAGTACAAGACAATTTAATAAGCTATATTAGAGGAAAACATGGACAGGGTTTTCACACAATTTTAATGTGTGAATTTAATACAACATATAATCCATCAGAGGATAGACCATCCTCATCCAAGGCATGTTTCAGACCCTTATAGTGACCTGAAATTTCTCTATTTAACTTTTTTGACAAATGGAGTTTTTTAGATATACAGGCAATATGGAAAGGAAAAAACAAAACTTATACTAGGCAAGATGCCACAAGCAGTAGCAGAATAGATTTTATCTGAATGTCACAGAGCTTAGCAAAATATACAATCCTATGATTTGACAATCAAGACATGAAAGAAATTACCGGAAGTGATTATATTATGCTTTTGATAATCCTACATAATAATAATCTATTCATAAGAAACAAGACCATTAAACATTGCACAACATCCAAAATATGAAGGATTGATTTAAAAAGAACATCTCCTGAACAATGGCAAGTCTTTTGAGAAAGCCTGAACCATAAACTTAAAACTTCTTTGAAGCCTATACTCAATAAGAATCCTAATGAAGATGAAAGAGAACTACTAGCAAATAAAATCTGAAAAACCTTTGAAGATTTAATTTGTAATGCAGCTTTTAACAAATTAGAAATCAAAAAACTAGTATCAAATAAGGAGAAACAATACAAATACAGTTCAGAATTTATGCAGTACAGAAGAGCTCTTCAATTAAAAACAGTCTTTAAGAAAGTAGAGGCATCAAAAGAAATAGCAAAGGTGCAGGAGCTTAGAATAGCTATTGAAAAACATAATGGCATCCATGATTTATATCATCAGATAAAAAACTATTGCATTCAATACAGCATCTCCAATATTCTCTAGATATCCTTGAAAAAAGATATTCAAGATGCAATAGAAGGGCTCAAGTTTATATATCAAAACTTAGAAGTCAAAAAAGTAAAAGAGGTGATCAAATCAGCTTTAGAACTAAGATGTGATGATCTCAAACACAATTAAAAGAAGATAGTAAACTCACTAACAAACAAAGAAAGAAGCAAAATAGTACTTGATCGGATCAAGGTCAAGCAAGATAGTATAGAATACATAATGACAAACAAAAAAGAAATTGAAAAAGAAATAAGAAAATACCATTAAGAGGTCTTCAAAAAGTGAGACACCAATTTTGCCAATCTTATTGAAAAATAGAAAAAGGAATATGATCCCAAGCAATACATCCAAGATGCATGGTACAACAATATTCTAGACCCAATCACATATGAAGAACTGAAAGAAACTCTCTGTACACTTCCAAATAACAAAGCTTCAGAAAAATCCCAGATTAATTATGAAATGCTAAAGAAATTGAGTCAAGAAGAAAAAGAATATCTGTGAAAGATATTGAATATCTTCTTAAGTTAAGAAGTTACATCTGTATGTTAGAAACGAAGCCACATATACCTAATAGCTAAACCAAAACCATGGAGATGTGAATTAGCAAATATGAAACCAATCGTACTACTGGATGTTACCAGAAAATGCTTCACTAAAATTCTAATCACCAAAATGAGAAATATTTGCAAGATCAACAATATTCTTAGGGATCTTAATTATGTAGAATTGCCAAGAGAGAGTATAGCAGAACCTATTCAAATTCTCAACAATATCTGTGAAGATGCAACAGAAAATAAAAAAAAGCTGTGGATACTCTTTCAAAATGCAGCTAAGGCATATAATATCATTAGTCTGGAAATGCTAACCAAGACAATGGAAAGAATCAAGATGCCCAAAGTTTTTATCAAGATCATGATAAGCCTGTTCCAAAATCGAGAGTTCAAAGTAATATTTAAAAATGATCTCACAGAACCAATAAGGGCAGTGGATAGAAAGATCAAGAAGAAACCATCTCACCACTGATATGGAGAATTTTCTATGACTCTTTGCTATGCAAAATCCAAGAAGATATAGAACAGAAATACAAAATGGAAGTCTCATGAAACCCTGAGCTAAATAATATCACCACTAAGAAGCTAGAATCAAGACATGTAGCTATAGCTTTTATGGATAATACCACATAGATAGCAAGGTCTAAAGAAGATATGGAAAAGATTTCAGAAACAGCAAGAATCTTTTACAAGCAAATAACTCTTAGATTAATAGCAATAAGTCAGTTTTGGTTACTATCAATAATCTCAATCACTATCCAGAAGAAGTTTATGCAGAAATCAACAAAGAAGTAATTAGAAAGTTAAATAAAAGAGAGCAAGCAAGATTCTTGGAAATATGGACAGGTAATTAGAAAACTGCAATTGAACTTAAAGAAAGGATTTTAAAAGAAATTAATATTGTTACAAGAGTTCTCAAAAACAAGAAATTGATCAATAAGCAAGCCCTTTATATACTAAATAGAGTATTGATTCTGAGAATAGAATTTAGAATGCAGCACAGCATATCGTCCTGAAAAATTTGCAATAACTTGATAGTAGCATATCATAAGCTCTTCAAAGACAAAGTAGCCTTATATAGATCTATTCCCAATAGTGTAATTTACCATCCAAAGATATATAATCTTAAAAGTATATGGATGCTCCAAAAAGAAAGTCAAATAACTAGACTCTGTAATAAAATAAACAATCAGGGTCCAGCAGGACTTACGACAATTATCAGATTAAAACAAGCATAGATTAAGCACTGGGAGCCTCACAATCTCCTTTCATATGAATCCTTAGATCACCTCAATGATAAAAGAAATTTCACATTAGAGCTGGAAGTGAAATGATATTTTTGAGTAAACCAAAGGCAATAGTCCAATTCAAGAATATTTAACAGTAGAAGGATATAGAAAGGTAATATTATCTTTGCAAAATAACAGGTTAATGTACATAGATCAACTGTTAAACCAAAACTCTACAAATTTCAGAAAGTGGAGAATGATTCAACTTATCCAGTATACTAGCAAAGACCCTATCCCAGGATGGTATGATATCTTATAAAGAACCATAGCTAAAGAAAGTATAGATGACTTTACAATACTTTGGAAAAAGGGATGGGAAGAAAAGTGGCTATCAAAATGTATTAAACCTGAACCTGGCAGAGATAAATGAAAAAAAATCTGGATAGTTATCCAGAATGAGAATCAACAAATAGTATGGGAAAAATTAATTCAAAAAAATAGTCAAGATACTGTGATAATTTAATATTTCAACTATCAAAAAACAGAAGATGGCCTAGAAACAGTTCTTATCAAATGTGTAGGATGCTCACTAAACAATAAAAATGGAAATCAGATTTGGTCTATACTATACCATTCTTAAATTATCAAAAAAAATACTAGAAAAGCACAATCATTAAAAGTTCCTTATTTTCTATTGGAACTAGGTAGTATAATAATTAAGAGTATAGTCCAAGAAATCCAAGATTCAACAAATGACCAAATTGAAAAAATGGAACAAGTATTAATAGAAAATTGGGAACAAAAAATACTCAAAGACAATGTTAAGCAAGGAGTATATTAAGATTACCTACTTGAAATTCTCCAATGCAATCAAGAATCACAGGAGAAGCAGACCTTTTATTTTGATGGATCCTTAATCAATCATGGAAACGAGAATGCAAAAATAGGTGCAGTATGGATACAAACAGAAGGAGCTGGAAAAGAAAGTAAATTTCAGACAAGAGTCAAAAACTGGCCCTCATTCATAAGGGCAGAACTGATGGTACTGATTATAATAGCTTTAATAGCTCCGATAGACAGTGCTGTCAAGATCTTTACAGATAGTCAAGTCTGTATCTCTAAATGAAAAAAGCTAGAGAAAGAAGATCCAAAAATAATATACAAAAGATGGCTAAAAGAAAGAAATTGGTTATTATGGGTAATAATACTAGATCTTATAAAGAAAAGTATATCCAACTAACTTTGATCAAGGTTAAAGTCCACTCTAATGATCCTTGGAATAAAAAAGCAGACTGACTGGTCAAAGAGATATTAAATCTACCAGCAATAGAATGAAAGAGTCTCAAATTAAGCAAGATATTCACAGAAACTATGTAACAAGAAAAAGCAGTAAACAGTCCAATATGACAGTTTATCAAGCAAATCAATAAAAGATCAACAACTCTATTATAAACACAGCAATATAGAACAGAGACAAAATAGTATCGCCAAGTTCATAAGCATCAAACCTACTTATGGAATCTAGCATAGGATAGGTTAAAAGATAGAAATACATGAGATACCTTCTTCAAAAGCTCACAGAGCAGAAGTTTTCTGATTAAATTGACCAATAATGAACTATATACCTTAAGCAAGCAAGTAATAAGAAGATCAGACCTATACAAGCAAACAAGATGTATAGCATGTAATCAATATTAAGAAACAATAGAACACTTATTAGAATGCTTTGGTCATAATATTGAGATCCTAGCAGTATGACAAAAAGGATCTGAGACTTTTCTTAAAGAATTTGACAAGTTGTATCAAGAATATAAGAGAAAAGTAGATAAAAAAATGGTATATCTAGTAGTTGACAATAAAAAAGAAAAAGGTGAATTAGATAATGGATCTCCAGACTAATAGAATTAGCCTCACAAATCAGTTCAAGCACTCTTAACTTTTGCGCAGGATTAGTAGAAGATGATACAATTAAAAAAGCTGTTAACCTATATTGTCATAGAAAGAAGTTGGAAACAATGGCAAAAAAATAAATTCTAAAAGTACAAAAGAAGATTTGCAACCAGATCTGAAAACAAGTCTGAAATATGAGATATAAAAAGATTATAGAATGGGAACAAAAATAAAGAATTAATAGAAAAGCAAAATATAAGAAGGCTCAGAAAGCAAGAAGTTAAGACTCACAAGATAATCCTAGTCATAAAAGCACAAGGCAAAGAGAAGAAGTGAAAGAGAGGAAAAACAAAAACCTAATAGAAATTATAAGAAATAGAATTAAATATGGGATGAAGTAGTTGGATTTTGATTCTTGTCAGAACATTGTGTAATGGTTCACAGTAGTGACCTACAGGTAATAATGTTAGAAGTTGGAAGGGTTTCTACCTAAACTACTAACAAAGTGATAAATCACATTCGAAGTTGCACTTAGAGTCCTAGATAAATATAAGACTTTGATAAGTGAGTTAGTTATATATTTAGCTTTAGTGACATATATATAATGTATAACTTACAATTATTTAATAAAGCACACATAACTAGCCTAACCAAGGTTATAATAAAAAAAAAAAAAAAGCAATATATTAAATATAAAATAAATTTCCCTTCTTTTGTATCATATATTTTTTTAAGTATGATATAAAACTTTCTTTTATATTTTCACCTATATGCATGTCCAGATTTGTATTAAATCTAATGTTATACTATGCATTTTCCAATCACTGCTAATAAAATATGCAGTTATCGCTAGAAATGCCTTTATCAAAGTTGATATCCAAATATCAAGGATAAATAAAATACGGCTCTCTACTTCTTGTAAAATTTTTTTAATTTTTTCTTGATCAGTCAAGTATGAATATATTATATATGTTTTAACAGATACAGCAGCTTGTATTTTAGTTTTTTGTGAGATTAATTGAATAAATGTATAGAATGCTAGCTCCTTTATGATCGTAAAAGAGTGTTGGTTTATGACAATCCATCAGATGAGATTTTGTTTTACTTTTTCAAATTTATATATTCATTATATAAAAAATAAATTTTAACATGATTTTAAATTTAATAAATATATTTATACTGACCATTGTAGTATTAAAAAATTTTTTGATTAAAGATTTATTGGAATATGGATTTATTTTTATCAGATGGTTTTTTTCTAGATATTTAAAAAGATTAGAGGTGCTGCCTCTACTATAGGTATATTTGATGCTGCAATAATTGCAGGAAACTTTTTTACTTTTATTGAAATTGAAATCCTTTGTAAAATGATTTCATACTTTACTTCTATAATTTATTTTATTACTTGATAATACCTTCATAAAACTACTTATAGCAACATTACTGGTATCACTCAATTTATAACTATCTAAACTGAAACTTTCATCATTTATTTTATTGGAATTATTGAAAATCTATTGTATTCCATTTTATTTTTTAATATAAATAATATTAGTAATGTTATAGGAAGAAAAATATTATAAAAAATATTATAAAATTTTAAAGAAACATGTAAAGACATTAAAAAAAATATAAAAAAAAAATCAAGGTTTTTTTTTTTTAATTACCTTAAATAGCTTCATATAAATATAGTTAAACTGTTGAATTTTATTTGAATCTGGCTAGATTTTAAAACTTGAAATCTGATCAGTTTCAAAATTTAGAATCCAATCGAATCAGATTTCAAAATTTGAAATCTGTATTTGATTCGAATACAAATGGATCAAAAATTTAAAATCTGATCCAATCTGTTCAGATCAAATTTATAAATCATTTAGTTTTGAATAAAAATTGCGATCCTTAGTACTAATAAGACAAGTTATTCAATCAGATAAATGTATAGAAAAACTTACAGATATCTTGTAATACAATAGAAAAAGTATGACTAATCAATTCACTTTTTATATAGATGTTTCTATAAAAAATAAATAAAAAATGGTGAACTTGAAATGGGTTTTGCTTGAATTCTAATAGAAGATAGCAAAGTTGAAAAATAATTCTCAATAGGAATATTGACATGGTCATTAGCAACTAAGGCAAAAATATTGACTATCCCTATTACACTATTCACTGCTCATTGAAACACAACAGTCTTAATCTTCACTAATTGTAATATTGCAGTTAAGATATGAAAGTCTATCAGTTTACAAACAGAGATATTAACAAGAAGATGGATAAAGGTTATCAACTGGCCAATATGAAATAAGATCAAAAATCTAATAAAAAAGAAAGATCTTATCTTGAAAATTACAAAGGTCAAGGTTCATAGGATCAACAAGTTCAATAATCAGATAGATCTATTTGCTAAACAAGCTAGACTTAAGAATCTAATCATTTAGAATCAACTATCAGAATTAGAAAAAGTCCTTACAATAGCTATATGGAACAAATATAGTGGTGATCAAAAGTATTGCATCATCAGAACATAAAAATTAAAATCGTAATATCTCATAACATAAAATTTATCACATTACAAAATATCTTATATCAATTCATTATATGTAGGTCTATTTATCAATATAAATTTTTTTGCACAATGATAAAAAAAATTTTTTTTCTTTATTATAGGTCATTTATATAATGCATTTTTTTTATTGTTCTTTCTATTTTCACCTCTTACATATCAAATATGAAAAAAAAAGGAATTCTATATTAAAAAAACTCAATAAATTGTTAATTACCATCTTGTATAGCCTCCCTTTGCTTTGATTATATCATTTATATGGGTTGACATAGTGACAATTAACATTATATAGATATCATCTTCTATCTCAATCCAAATCTTTTGAATGACTTCCTATAATTAATCTTGTGTTCTAATAGGTGTCTCTAAACATCGCAAATAATGATTCATTTCATTCCACAAATTCTCAATTGGATTTAAGTCAGGAGATTGAGTGGGCCAATCAAGCACATTAATATTATTCTCTTTGAACCACTCTTTTGTTGCATTGGCAGTATACTTTGGATCATTATTCTGTTGGAAAATAATATCTTCTTTATCCATTCTATGCCACTCAATGGTTTCTAAGAGATCTTCCTTCAATATTTATCTATAAAAATTACCATTCATTTTTCCATAAATATGATAAATATTGTTAATACCATTAAATAAGAAGCATTTCTATACCATAATATTCCCACCCCCGAATTTAACTGTAAGTTTGATATGATGATCCTGTAATGGTTCTCCTGATCACTTCCAATAATATTCACAATCATCTGAGCCAAAAATTATAAATTTAGACTCGTTAGACCAGTTGATCTTATTTCAGTCATCCAAAGTCCAATATTGATATTTTTTAGCGAACTTTATATATGCATATCTATGTATTTTTTTTAGGTATGGCTTTTTTCGTTTGACTTGTGCATCCATCCCATTTCGACGTAAAGTCCTCTTCGCTGTGCTTTCACTAATCTCAATTTGTTCTTCTGTTTTTAATTTTTTTTGGATGGCAACTGCATTAGTATATTCACCCATAATGATAAATCGTAATACTTTTTGTTTATAATGTCCAGTAAGAAATTTTGAATGTCCAGATTTAGGTTTGTTTTGAAAGGCACCAGTTGCCTCTTTACATTGCTTGATTCTTATGATTGTGGATTAAGCTAAATTTTCATGTGAGGCTATAACTCATGAAGAATATTCTTCTTCGAAGAGAATACAAATTCAGGTTTCTTTTCTCAGGGGACAGATAAATCATAATGATTAAAAATTTTAGAGTAGGTAGTGCAAATCACAAGACATTATTTTTATATAGGTGATAGATTATTTTGAAACATGTCAAAGTCATGTACTAGACATTAATATTTATTTATTAAGAATGGTCAAAAAAATGTATCGTCATTTTTGAAAAGTCGCATGTCCAGCATATGAATTTTTAAAGATTTGCAAAAAAATATATATATAAATACTAAAATTACTATATGACAATCTTGATTTGTAAATTTTGTGTCATTGTAACACTTGGGATTATAAAATATTATTATTTTAATTCTTGTCTTAAGGTGATGCAATACTTTCGATCACCACTGTATACAATAGAAATTAGTATTAGAGAATTTGTTAAAATGTTTAATAAAAAAAGAATCAGGAAAGCCTAGATAATATAGAAAAGAATTCAAGAGCTATAGATTTAAAAAGATAAAATAATAGATTGATTAACCTTCTGGAATTAATTCAATCTATCTAATACCTTTAATACCTTCTTCAAGGATAATAAAGACAAAAGTTTTCTAATCAACTTAATCCATAAATGAACTTTCAGTATTACAGATACTCAAAAAAGGAGATCAGTTATTTATATTATAATGACTTGCCCAGTATGTGAACTTCAAGAAGAGATATTAGAACACCTTTTCAAATGTCTAGCCACTAAAGAAGTCAGAAAAGACATATGGTGAAAAACAAAAGAGAAAATTAATCACTATATCAATAAAGAAATTAAATATAAGAAAGAAGTTTACTTTATAACTGATAATTGGACAAGTAGATGACTAGACAAGATCCAGCAATCTGATAAAAGCCTTTTCAATACTATTTGTGAATACATAGAAGAAAATAAAATCACCTCTTTGAAGAATTACCTCAAAGCACAACTCAAAATTTCTCCAGCATCTATATAAAGCATAATCAATAAGCTTTATCATAAAATAAGGAAAAACTTCAAAGAGAATATCTGAAACAGTTATTGCATTAAAGTAATAGAGTAGAAAAAAATCAGAATATTATTGAAAAGGATAAAAAATCTAAAAGATCTGGGTATAAATCAAATATATAGACTATACAAGAACAAAAAGAATTTTTAACATCCTTAAAAGACTTGGAGTAGAAAACTTTTAAAAGAAAAGAGAAAAAGAAGTATATGGAAATCATTAAGGATTGTATCTATTATGATACTAAATGGCTTGGTTTTTAATTACAAATGGAATTTAGAATGATCTATAGTAATGATCTATAAAGATGGGTCTCTAAAGGAGAAGACAAGACAAAAGTCAAATGTCTCTTACTAGGAAATATTAAAATTTTTAAATTAATAACTATAAAAAAACTACTTATAATTGTTCTTCATTATCTAAATTATTGATTTATAGCATTTTCTAACTTTTGTTCCTATTAAAGTGAAGAGCTATGAATTTTGTCCTTCAAAAAGGAACATAAGTGATCTGCAAAATTTTATATACTAAATACTTTAGGGATCTATTATTAATGACTTGTAAATAATGATTTTATTAATTAGAGGATTTATCCAAGTTAATAAAGGAGTGAAATATCATTTTTTAAATTGCATCTAAAGAAATGGGTTTTTAATGACAGATGAGTTAGTATATGAAAGTCAAAATATCTTGTAAATATCTTTGTATATATACAATAAAGATATATCATGCTGATCTGATTGCAGGTTAAAAAAAAAAAAATAAAGAATTACAATTAAATATTTGTAAAAATCTTGTCAATTTGAGATTCTATATTTAAAAAAATAAATTAATAAAAATATATAAATAGGGATTATATATTTATATTTAATTGAATAAAATTTAGTATTCTACAATTCAATATTTACATTATTTTTAGATTTTAAATAAAATCTATTTTTTATATAATTAATTAATTTGGATTACTAAATAAAGATCAATTGATATTTAATAACATTATTCAAAAAGTTTACTAAATGTAAAGAAAAATTGAACTTGTTTCAGATATAAATTAATACTTTTATTAAGATTATAAATTGATATAATATAATAAATCCTTAATATTTTATGAGAATTGAATATTTCACTTTCAATTTAATATCTATTATATAGATCGCTTTATTTTAAATAATTATTAAATTTTATTATTTTTTGTAAATTGTTTTCAAAAGTTTATAGTTTTATAAAATATTTTATAATATTTAACCAATAGATTTAATATTTAGTAGATACAGTATTTCTAAATTTGATTTTTTTATATATAAATATTTATCTGGAAAATATTTGGATTTATCAATAATTGTTTTGTAAATATTATATTTATTATTTAAAAATTGACATAATTTATTAGTTAAAAACTGATCTAGTTCAAAAATCAAGGTTATGTTTGATCAATTATTTAAAATTTCAAGCTTTGATTATTAGAATAGAATATAATTAAATTAATAATTTGACAATTATTTATCAATCTTTATATTAATTTGGATTTACTATTTAAATAACTATTAAGAAATAAATCTAAATTAAAAATTTATTAGAATTCTACTTTTAAATATTAAATTTGTTTAAAATCCACCTAATATACTATTTATCTTCTCAAATTAAAAGTATCAAAATATATATAATTACTTTTTTTTTTTTTTTTTTTTTTTTTATTATTATTATTATTTTTATTTTAATCCGCAATCATGTCACAATGATATGTCTTTATTGAAAAATTGAAAATAAATTTATAATATTTTATAGACTTTCACAAAGGGACTAACTCATCTTCATACAAAAGTACTCTAAGTCAGATTTTGGAAACAATATTTCACTTCCCTAATAGATTGGTAATAACCTCTATTTACCAGGATTATTGCTAACAGTTTGTTACTGATGATTGTCAAAAACCAATAAATTGCTAAGTTAAAAAGAGAAAAAGGAATAAATGATTGGAGAAAGGGAACAATTCAAGGCCCACCAAAAAAATCCAAAAATAAAAACAACCTCTTTTCAAAAGGGATCTGCTTGATTGGAATAGTTTCTTACTTCACTTGAATTTCAGAAGAAATTTTCTTTTTCACCACCTGCGGCATCGGACGAATCAATTCAACTGGTCTTTCATTTAAGTGAGCACTGGATTAGGATATCTCAAGGAAAGCATTTGGACCTTAGCTTTTTTCTATTAAAGCTTTGTCACCACTTAAGGAACTTAGATAAGAGACAGGAGTTTGCAATCCACATTATCCATCACTTGGTCTTTTAGTGTCATGGAAGTTTTTATTAAAAGATTTAAACTTTTTGAGGGCAACCGTTTCCAGAACCTTCTTTCTAATCACCAATAACGTCATCAGAACACGTGAATATGACCAATAGGAGCTTATTTACATTTTAAAAACTAATGTATTTCATGTCAACCAATCACCTTTGGTGAGGATTTGTGATACTAAAAATTCAGGATCAAACTGAGGTAGGCAAAATTCCCTAGAAAATCATGAAAGCGATAGCTCTAAGAGGCCCAATAATGACTGGAAAAGAAAAAATAAGCCTTTCTGTTATCAAAAATCTCTATATACTTCTCGCTTCAAAGGTTAAAAAGGCTTTCAAATACTTCACAGTTGGTTCTTTTTCCTTTGGGAAATTTCTTGCCATTGGTATCAAAGGTGTTACTTGACTTTTCTTGATTATTAGAAGTCAAGTTTTTGAGTGAAAAGGTTTGTAAACAAAAGGAAAAGGGTAGAGGTAACTTTTGAAGTCATACTTCAAGTTGTTTTAATGAAAGTATTAAGACTTTATTAGCAAAAAAATATAAAAACTTCTTGCAAACATCTTTTTCGTGTGTGGTTAGAGGATCAGTGGAAAGAGTTTTTTAAATGGCTGTTTTAATATATATAATTACTTATAATTATATATATATTTTATAAATATAATAAAAAATAAAAATTCAAAATATTAAAAAAACTGAAAAAAAAAATAATTCAAGGTACTTCCAAAAGATTTTTTTTCCATTCAGTGACTTTTTTTCAAAAAATATTTACTTAATTAAAATACTCTTTATAATTTATTTGAGTTTTAGAAAGAATTTCTTTTTTATTATAATATACAATATTATAAATCTATTGTAATAAGTATTAAATTAGAATATCATATAAAAAATAAAAGATCTTAATTTTTTTTTCTAAAAGAGTTCTTTTATTACTTGAAAAACTTAAATAAGAAAAAATATTAAACTTTTATATTATCCTTTTGATATTTTTTGATATTATAATTACTATATTAAAGAATTTATTTAGTTAATATCTTTTAGAATTTTTTTTTTAATTATTACTAATATTATCAAATTATATGAGTGTAATCAATAGACTTATTTACTCTTTTATAAATTAATATGTTTTGTATCAGTCAATTATCTTTAATAAAAATTTGTATTATATAAAATTTAAAATTAAATTGAGATATAGTATATTAAAAAGTCTTTGGATAATTTTATATAACAATAATACTGCAATAAATAAATCAAATCACATGTATAATAGCTTTAGAAAGCTAAAAAGTTAAAATTTATTGTAATAACTTTAATTTAAAATAAGATCACCATTTTTATATATTACAAACTTACAATGATTACCCATTAAATTTATTAAATTTTGTAAAGTACTGTTAAAATTTTTTTCTCATTCTTCTACTATATATTGCTTTAATTTATTCAAATTTTTGACTATTGTTTCTTGATATTATTTTTAACAATATTCAATAAATTTTTTATAGAATTTAGATTAGGATTGTTTAAAGATCCAACTATGACTTTGAAGATTTCTTTTTTAAAAAATTTTTTTACTATGCAGCTTGTATACTTAGGATCATTGTTGTATTAAAATATTCAATAACTTCCAAGTATTTTTTTAATTTTGGAAAACTGGTTTTTCAAAATTTCTCATAAAATATATCTATTATTATATTTTCAAAACAAAAAAGATTAGTTTTACTATTTTTTCAAAACCTATTTCAAGTAAAAAAAAAATTTTTTTTTTATTTTTGGAATTTATTATACTGTCTATTTATTTTTATATCAATATTTTATGATATTTCTGAACAATTGGAAGATTGTTTTATCAAAAATAATCATTTAATTTTAATTATAATTGAGATGTTTTTGTATATATTCTATATACTTTTATATTTGTACTATTGTGAGTATTGGTGTTGCTTTGATATGACTTTTTGCATAGTCAAGTTGATTTAAATATTTCTAAATAATAACATGAAATACCTGTGATCTTTTTTTTAATAACATAATACTTAATACATTTGTTGATTCAAAGGATCTTTTTTTATTTGCTTTATTAATAGCATTGAATATTTAGAAGAGATTTTTGAAGAGCAGCCACTATACTTTTATTGGATTACTTTTCCATTTTTTTTGAGTTTAATAGGATTATTGTATATTATATATTTTAGCAGATACATATTTTTGTGTATTTCTTTAATGCTTTGTATTCCTTTATTTTATTGTTGTTGTATTGTTTTTGCATGTACATCAATATAGATATTTATTTTGCTTGTTTATAAAAAAAAAAAAACTATGGTGATGCAAGATATTGTATTATAAAAAAAATCTAATCACTTTAATAATCAATAAGTATTATTTTATTTGATAAAATTTTAATTAAAAATAGAAAAGTTATATTGATTAATTTTGTGATACAAAAATTTGTTCAAAGACTTCTTAATATATTGTAGATAAAATTTTTTAAAAAACTATAAAAATAGAAATTCAAAAGGATCAAAACAGTTAAAAAATAAAGAAATCTTTTTATTACATAAAACTTCTATAAATCTTTTACTTCAAAAATTATAAAGACCTTTAGAAACTTTATAGTTGATTTTTTTTTTCTTTAAAAACTTTCTTGTTATTAATATTAAAAAGTATTACTTGACTTTTCTTGATTATTGAAAGTCAATTTTTATGTAAAGAATTTGTAAATCATAAAGAAAGAATAGAAATAATTTTTGAAATCATATTTTAAATTATTTCAAGAAAAGTATCAAAACTTTATTAGCAAAAAAATATAAAAACTTCTTGTGAATATCTTTTTTATATACAATTAAAGAATCAACAGAAAGAATTTTATTTAAATTTTTATTTTAATCTAAATATCCAATTAAAACTTTGTTTTACATGATACTGAATTAATTTAATAAATTTGATATATTTTTAAAGTAATATAATCTTTTAACTATACTATTATGATTTGATTATATAATATTGTAAATATTATTAATGTTCTAATAAAGACACTATAATAGTATATTTGTAAATTAAAAATAATATTAATAAATAATAACAATGATAATAATAATAATAATAAAGCAATCTAACAGTAAAATTCGAAACTGGGACAATTAACATTGAATATCCGTTATATCGAGATTCACTGTATTAATAAATTAGCTATTTCTAATCTGACGTGATCATCTCCACGTGACAAATAATAAAGGGATACGATTGGATCCATCCTTGTTCATACAATATAAAAGGAGCTTCATCACAACCTTTTTGCAATTATTGCATAATGAATAGTTCCGACTCCGATAAACCGACTTACGAAGTTCCACAATACAAAGGACCTCTGACGAGGCTAGGGTTAGTCACCAATGAGAAACTGGACATTGGGCACAAGCCTCTACCAAAGCCTCACAGATGTTACCCCCATTATAAAGACATTGCTAATGGGCTCTTATCTGACCCAATTGAATTTATAAACCCCTTTTCCATTTGGTTGAAATGTATGAAAAGTGAGGAAGGGTGAGAACTGTAATATTTGATCATTGTTTACACTTATGTAATCGTTAACTTACACATAAACAAGTTGTTTTTAGAAACGAACCATCGCGTTGGCAACACTTGAAAGGAGCAGAAAATAGGAATAACTAGGGTAATTTATTTCATGTACACAACAGCAATTAAATGTTTTTTGATAGAAAAATCAGCGTGAAAAAAAAAAAAAAAAGAGAAAAAAGATCGAATTACGTACACAAAAGAATTCGACGGTGATATCTGCTGAGTTTTGCTGTTTTTAGCGAAGATTTCAAAAGGTCGTATGTGTGTGCGAAAATGAGGCCCTGGAAGATATTGTACGTAACAATAAATTCAATGTACATACGCATACGCACATTCGAGGGTGGTACGCAAGTAAATATGTACGTATGTATATGCCTGATGCTAATTGCAGCCAAAAGGAGGATGCCATAGAAGCCAAATTTTGTTCAGCATATCAGTCAATAGCTAAATTGGAAAAAGATTAGAGTGAACTCTTTGATAATGCATATCGTTATTGTCTGGGGTCAGAGGAGTGGGGTGAACTCCAGCATCTGTCAATCTTTCTCTAACTTTCGTCAACATATACATATGTGCGATTTGTAAAAAAAAAAAAAAAAAGAAACTATGAGTTGCTAAACTTAAGTTTGCGCACATGCAGATCGAAAGGAAGGGGTAATTGCAGAATTTAAAGATAAGCCGAAGCGAAAGTTTCCGATATATAGCCGAAGGTGTTTTTTTTTTTTTGAAAATTAGAAATAAAGGTCCAATGGGTGAAGCGTTCTTTGTGTTTACATTGAGAGATTGACACGTGCAATTATGCTTCTTGGATGCAATTGTTCTTCTCTGGATATTTCCTTTGGTTTAAATTGCATTGTGGCTGGAGTGGGCGTTGGAATTAACCGATTTTGACATCATTGTGGGTCACGTGTAATGTAGGATCATGTTTCAAGTTTGTTTATTATGAACTTGTCAAACCCTTTCTCTCTTTCTTTGCTCAAGCGAAATCTTTTAATATGTATCCTTACAATCAAAAAATCGCTATTTGTAAATCGTCATTATCGTCGTGGGCGAAATTTGCAATGTCTGCATATATTTAATTAATTCATAGGTCACCAATTGGCTTTGTACTATCGAAGACAGAGATTTTCACCACACCCACCAAAATTGGTGTCGGTATCTCCCTGTCCTATGTCTAAAAACAGCACGTACTCTTTTATATCGTCATTGAACAACAATTACTTCTAGCTTATTCTCCTTCGAACTGTAAACACATAAAATATTGACCTTATAAAAATTTCCATTCCTTTGAACAATAAAGTGCAAAAAATTCTTGTTCTTTCTGCCCTGTAATCTCAGTGTGTCACCAATTACTTCCTTTTATCGTCTTAGCCTCTAAGCCATCCCTACAGCCTATATATAGTAGCTACCTTTTTTTGTTTTTTTTTTTTTTTTTTTTTTTTTTGTCACAAGGGTAAATAAAACCTGGCTGTGGTATTCAAGCCAATTCCCCACCCCGCCGCAACGACTTGGGCTATATTCCAAGTTCCAATAAACTTCAGATCTCTCCATTGATGTACTTGTAAATAATTACCTTTTTTACGATTTTTATGTTTTCTAAACCGTTCACCTACCTTAGAATAATAATATAATGACAACGGCCTCTACGTCAAGCGAACACGGAGATCCTTTATTTCGTAACACGAAGAATAAGATCGCGTCGTTATCAAATAAAAATCGAGAGGTAATTGTGTGGCACTATGCGTAAATCACTTTCACCTTTTTGCTTGTTACAATTTGTGTAAACTTGTCCGTCTACCGTTCTCGTCTTCACACACGCTTACCATTACATTACTCTTTCAGATGCTTGAACAAATGAATAAGCTTCAGCACACGCAACTTCAAGCTCTAACTGCAATAAATAGCCAATTAGATACTATTCCACAGCATGTAAACGACCAGAATATTGATAGTCTAGTCAATGGTTTAAAGTCCAGGCGAAGGCTTAGCTTTCAACTGCAATCAACTTTACGACCGGAAATAACGAGCGATGAAAAGAATCTTAACGATGTGCTGGAGGTGGAAGATACTAATGATTCACGAACAATTGGTGACTCCTTCTTATCCTCAAAGCGGTCATCAAAAATTTCTAATCGTAACACAAAAGATCTAGCATCTAGCAATGGTATCGGAGAATTAGATAGGAAGTATCTCTCGGCGGAACCCAATTCCGATTCCGAGAACACAAATGAAATGTCTAGCAACTTGGAGGATAGAGATGATGATGACTTATCTGTACGACGACGGAGGTTCAAAAATCATCCTACCCTTACCATAAACACAAGTAACAATTCGTCACATCGTTTAATAACGCCGGAATCTTCGGATTCTGAGTTTGATATCTCAACTGCACACATGCCATTAGCACCTACTCTGGGCGAAGGTCGAAATCCTTTACGTGTTGCGAGGAATAATAATAGTTCAGTCGAGATTTATAAGAATGATAGGCGTGGTAATCGTCCTTCCAGTATGATCTTTAATTCGATGGATGAGGTGATAGAAGAGGAAGGCGAAATTACTGAACAAAAATTAGTTGATGAACGATCTTCCGAAGAAGGGATCAGGGTGCGAGATAAACAAACGCCGTTAGTAAACGGACGAAAGCATGCTCAGAAGTATATGGGCGAATATGACATTGAAAAGTCCAGCAAAATAAATCTTCGAACGCAGATGGATGAATCATATGCGGTCGCTGATGCACAAGATGATAATTGCAGTGTAATATCAAGTGAATCTTTATTGGAAGAAATCGGCGTATTAAGGTCGCGCATCCAGAGACTAGAGTCCGAACATGCTAATCTGGAGGATGGTAATTATTATGTTTTTTGGTAGTTTTTTTAAAAAAAGAAATTTTAATAACATGAGGTCGTGCTCGTCACTGGATTCTCGGTAGATCCTGCATCAGAAAGGAAACAACGAAGAAAGAGAAATGTCACAGATTCATCGATATCGCCGTCCGCTGTTTCTCCTAGCAGTTCACAGGGCGGCGCAAGCTCTTCAAATACCAGCACGCATCGCCGACCTTCAACAGCCGCTCAACACAATAGGCACTTGCAAAATGCCTTTGATTTTTTCGAGAAGGCTTTTGCAACATCCGATCAATACTTGGATGATTCTTCTCCTCCGCCGTCGCACTCGATGGCCATGGTCGTATCATCTGCACTTATGCTTAACACGAAGTTGCGTGGTACTATAGCGCAAATGGATGATAAAACCTTGGAAAACTCTATGAAGGTTCTGCTAAAGACAAGCGATGAACAGATCCGAAGTCTCACCGAATGTATATTAGCGCTATCTTCACTTGCACCGAAGAAACAATCCAAAAGAATTCCATTGGAAAGAGACCTCGGCGTGAGGGGGCATTCCCATTACCCCAGTGACTCAACTTTTTTGCAAATGCCAACTCCTGCTCATTCAACACGATCGGTCTCTCCCATACCAAGGATATCATCCGCAACCGAAATAAATAATGAATCCCAAAATTTTGTCGATCAGATGGATAATTCTACACACCGAGTCCTTCCTACCGATCAACAATCACCCTATTACAGTCAGCCACAGAGACCCCGCTATAATCGTGTCTCTCGACCACCTTCTCCTGTTCTACCACCAGAGAACATTAACGACCCTCCGTATTCACAATTTCCTTCGTCTCGCGTTCTTGAATATCGTAGTCGACGGATTTCCATAGGTGCATATGGTGGCTCGTATTCTGGTACGCAACAAAATACATCACCATCACCCCCTCCACCTTCGGTTCTTAATTACGATGCTTCCAACTCAAATGGCCGAGTATATT
This sequence comes from Acaulospora colombiana, assembly GCA_910592055.1. Taxonomy (NCBI): domain Eukaryota; kingdom Fungi; phylum Glomeromycota; class Glomeromycetes; order Diversisporales; family Acaulosporaceae; genus Acaulospora; species Acaulospora colombiana. The sequence continues at coordinate 24,323 of CAJVPT010000080.1, forward strand.
ACGACCGTGGTGAAATTTCACGTTTGCAGAAATATGGTAATCAATCTTTGAATAACAACACACCATCCTCTACCTACCAACGAATAAATTCTCGCCCTTCTTCATATATACGCACGGAGGAACCAATGCATCCGACCAACCACGCTCGAAATACATCCGTCTCATCTGTATCATCGTTACATCGTTCTTCATCCGGGAGGTCTTATGCCTTACGCGGCGGTAATGACGAGTTTACCGCTAGTCCGGCGTCAACAACTTCTAGGCAACAACCGCGAATGTACGAATATGCTCGTAGATATCCGTCGGATAAAACCCAAACTCCAATTGAAAAACGTCAAACTCCCATGCCCGATATGGAGCGAAGATATGTAAGACGTGGAGGTAACAATTTGGAACTAGAAGGATATGATCTTCAAAATGGTTATGGTGAACATATCATCGAGAGAGATTATATGCTGAGGGAAGAAAAACCCGGATTAAGAAGGAATGATTCCAATAGTAGCACCAGCAGCATTTATAGGCCAAGGTTGGTACCACCGTTGGAAGACCAGGAGATTCAAAATAATGGCGAAGAGGGTAGCAGTGAAGAAAGTCGTAGCATTGAGGATCGCGAGGATGATCTTCGAAACAATGTTAGTCAAGATCTAGACCAGACCAACGGGACGAGCAACAATAATATTATTGAGAATGGTGGCTACATATGATATTTGTAGGTTATGACATTTGCTGCTTGCACGTTTTTGCTCAATGTTTTACGTTCGAGTTCCTCCAATGACTCTGAACTCTTTTTTGTAAGCAGTTCTTGAAATTTTTTTTCTTATAAATATTTATTGCAAAACCTTTTTATTTTGGAATTCTTCGTTGTAGATATTTTCTCCCTAATTTCTCATATGTTTACGTTATATTTATATGCCTTTGACTTGGAAAAAAAAATTTTTTCAAGTCCAACAAAAAGTGACTTACCCTACTATCATTATACATTATATTTTTATTTTAGAAGAATTATCAGATATATCATTCCCGGTCACTTAAATTTCTGACATGTTTTATTTCCTAATCTATATATCATTATCACATCATCGTTATTATAACCCATAAGACGTGAAATTATATAATTTCGATTTCACATTCTCAAAAATTATTTTACTTACAAAAAATTCCAATCAACAAATCATTCATCCACATTTTTTTTCACGATGTAATATTTACCACATTATGTCAAAAAAGCTTTGGAATTTTTTTTTTTTTTAAAAAAAAAAAAAAAAAAATCAAAAAATAATAATTACTGCAATTACGCACAAATTAATTCCTACAAATTGTAATGAGTCAAATTCTTAATTTCCATCAAACATTTGCTCCGCATTACTCACGTGATTTTGATTTCGAAAAACTCGCACGAATGTGATAAACTCCGAATTATCAACGAAATGTGAGGCTAATTTTTTTTTACATGAACAACGGAGGCGAATGTGTATTTTGTAATTTACGCAATGGAAATCCGAGTTGGCAAGAATGAAACTTTAAATTAAACTTCATTTGCTTTACTTCAAAGAGGTTAGTATTAAGGAAACCATGCATGGCTATTAAATTATTCCATGTTTAGGTGATGCCTAAGCTGTATGAATTGACAAAATCGTTTAATTATATAAAATCTGGTTGTGTTACGAGATTATTCTATGGTCGGTTTAGTTCAGCTCCGTTCAATATAATATAAATCATAAAAGAATTTTATAAATAATTATTTAATTCCAAATGTATATAATTTATAACCTTATTAAGTTTTAATAATAATACTTAATTGATAATTTTTATTTCAAAATTTTAATTTTAATTTAAAAAAATTATTAAGGATAAATTTTTTACTATAGCAAAATTTTTTTTAAAAAAATAATATTTATTTAATTTTTATTTTGTAAAATTAATTTTAAAAAATTTTTAAAAAGTTCAAAAATAGGGATTTAATATTTTTTTTTTTTTTAAAAAAAAAATTTATTTGTGACCAAGTTAGATTATAAGTTTATTAATCAAAAGAATATATAAATATATATTTATTTGAATGATATATATTATAGCTAAATTATCTATCAAATTTAATTAACTTGTTATTGGTAAATAATTTTTAGTTTTGAGAATAATTTATTATTTCATAATAAACCTTGAGTAAAAATTCCTAGTCTATATATTATTACAATAAGAATTGTAAAAATTCAATCTAAATTCAAATATATAATTCATAAGTAATTAATATTATATATACAATATAAAAAATTATTTTTTAATTAAAAATTTTTTAAATATTTATTCAAATTTAATAAGTAATATATTATTCAGAGTTCTAAATTGTAAATAATCTAACAATTATAAAATCATTCAAGTTTAATACTAATTATAAAGTTATAAATATTTTAAAATTTTTTTAAAGATAGTTATAGTTTTATAACTGATAATTAAACTTGAATAATTTTATTACTATTAGATTTTTACTATTAGAACTTTTGAATAATATATTATTCAATGAATTTAAATAAATAAAAAAAATTTTTTATATTATATATATAATATTAATAATTTAGAAATTATATATTGGAATTTAAATCAGTTTTTTGTGATTTTTAATTAACAGGTTGTTACTATTGATTATTTTATTAAATTATTGAATAAAAAAAATTATAAAAGAATTGAATTAAAAAAAAAGTAACCAAGAATATCTAAAAATATAAAGTATATTTGCAAAAAAAAAAACAAAATAAAATAAAAAGAAAATATTAAAGATCTTACTCTAAGATCTAAATCTTTTTTTAATAAAATTTATCTAATTAAAATATTCTTTTCTTTTATAATTATTTAAAAAATTTATTTATTTTTAATTTTGATTTTTTTTTTATATATTATTTGAAATTTTTTTTTTTAACCCACAATCATGTCACAATGATATGTCTTTATTGAGATATTGAAAGATACTATAATGTTTACAGACTTTCACAATATGATTAACTTGTTATTGTACATTATTAGTTAAAGGACTATATTACTTAAAAAATATGAGAAATCCACTAAGCTAATTTGAACTAAACAAAACTAAGTCTAATCTAGGTACTTTAAGTTAAATTTTGAGGACAATATTACACTCTCCTAATAGTTTGGTATTAGTCTCTAAGTCAACCAGGATCATTACTAATAGTTTGTCACTATTTATTATTTCAAAAATTGATGAATTGCTAAAGTTGGTACTGAAGAAAAAAGGAGAAAGGAAATACAATTCAAAGTCTTCCTAAAGATTTTTACTCCATTTCACAATTTTCTCTCGAAAAGAGTTTACTTGATTGAGATATTCTCTAAGCTTAATGATATTTAAGAAACTTAATCATTTCTGAAAGTGACTTCAAGAAGAACATTTAAGGAACTTATCTTTCTGCTGATATATAGATTTGCTTAATACTACTGGAGTCAACATCATATTATGGAAGAGTTTGCCTGATCAGAATAAAAAAATCTTTTTTCAAGAACTTTGCTTGATTGGGATAGAAGCTTGGTGACCTTAACTTTTGTTCAAGAAAATCTTTTCACTATTTGAGAAACTTAATGAGAGATGGGAGTTGGATTTTCTTTTTTTATCTATCACTTGCCTTAAATCTTTTCAAGAACTTTGCCTGATTGGGATAGAAGTTTGGAGACCTTAGCTTTTGTTCAAGAAAGTCTTTTTACTATTTGAGAAACTTAATAAAAAATGGGAGTTGGATTTTCTTTTCCTATCCATTGCTTGCCTTTTGATATCATAATTGTTTTTTGAGAATTGAACATATACAATTGGAAGAAACATTTTTTCTAAAACTTTCTTTTCTACATTATCAATAATGTATCAAGACATGTGAGTATGACCAATAGGAGCTTTTTTATATTCAAAAATTGACATATTTCATGTCAGCCAATCATCTTTGATAAGAATTTGTGCTATTCAAATTTTAGGATCAAACTGAGGTAGACAAAATTTTTCAGAAAACTGTGAAAATAAAAATTTTAAGAGGATCAAGACAGTCAAAAAGGAAGAAAATAAGCCTTTTTATTACAGAAAACCTCTATAAGCCTCTTGCTTTAAAGGTTAGAAAGATCTTCAGATACTTTACAGTTAGTTCTTTTTACTTTGGAAACTTTCTTGTCATTGGTATCAAAGATGTTACTTGCCTTTTCTGATCACTAGGAGTCAAGTTTTTGAATAAAGAAAATTGTAAACAATAGGAAAAGGGTAGAAGGAACTCTTGAAGTCATATTCAAGTTGTTTTAAGGAAAGTATTAAGACTTTATTAGCAAGAAAGTATAAAAACTTCTTGTGAACATCTTTTTTGTGTATGGTCAGAGAATCAATGAAAAGAGTTTTTTTATATATTATTTGAAATATTTACTATTTTATAAGAATTTTTATATCAAAAATATATCTAGTTTTAACTTGCTTTAAATAGTAATTTTATATTTACTTGTAATAAATACAGATACAGTAATTTATAGTAAATTTCAGTTTTTTATATAATTCAATAGAAATTGAATTATATTGTATTAGTATAATAAATTTTGTATCTTGAACAAGTCTTTCTTAAATATACTATATATTAGTTTTTCTTCTTTTAAATACCTAATGTATGAATTTTTTTTTGCCAGGCTCATACCTAACTTTATTAAATCCCAAATTACAAGTTTATATTATGCAAAGTACAAATATATGAATGTATATTAGGGGAAAATAAAGATAATGATAAGCTAAAGTTATTCTAAAGCTACTTCAAGGCTTATTGCACTTTTTTTTTTCAAAGAAAAACCAGCTTTCCTTGAGTGTGCTGGTGTCATAAATGAAAATAAAAAAAATAAAAGAAAAATTGAACAGTCATGTAAAATGTATCGGTCTTGTTTCTTGGCATATTCCTGGCTTGTCAAATTCCCCTCATGAAAAGGTCTGAAGAAAAACTTCTACTGAGTCTTTTACAAAAATAAGGTGGAGGCCAAAGAGAAGACTGTATAGTTTTAAGGCTTATGAGGAGGGAGTAATCATGAAGGCCCAGGTGATATATTGGTGTCTGCATGATCGACTTGAAAGTCTCTCAGTATATTGTTAATTAAATCCATTCCTATCTAAATATAGGTATACTTATCCATCTGTGCATCTTATTTCAGATTTAATTCCTTATATGAAGGACAGCACCTAGTCCTGTAGTCGACATACCCTGTTGATGATTGTTGATACTAATGATCAATAAGAATCTTTCAGACATTCTGGCTGGCTCACATATCACTGTTAACATTTTTGAACTCAAATTTTAATTGATGTAATAGTGTTAACCTTTCAGTCTTCCAGCTCAGGATTTTTTAAAGATAGGATGAAAAACTTCCTGGGTTACTTTGTGCATAAGCTTTACAACTGAGTATCCTTAATTGCTCCATGTTTTCTCTGATTTAGACTTTCTGGACAATAGAGGTTGGAACCTACCTGACATACAATTAGAATGTAGGCAGCTTTGACTTGAGAAAAGATCAATCAAGCATCTTGTGACCTTTACTATGGTCGGACAGACTCTTTCTTGTATCCAATAATATGTCAGTAGCATGTTCTATATTCACTCATATCAACACATATGACTTATAATGGACCCCAGGTTCTTATGGAGTTGAGAAAATGCATTCAGATATATGAAGTAATCAATAGAAGCTTGTTTATCAATCTTGTTCAACATGTTTTATGTCATCCAATCAGAATTAGTGAGATTTGTGTTACTCAAAATTTCAGGGTAAAGTTGGACTAGGCAAAATTTCTCAGAAAGCCATGAAAAAGCTAGCTCTAAGAGGCTACAACTCCAGTCGAAGAATAGAAAAATGAGTTCTTTAATTGAAATAAATCTCTGTTATTTCCACTATAGCTAAGAGGTGAAAGGTACTTCACAGTTGATTCTTTTTCCTTTAGGAACTTTCTTGTCATTGGTAGTAAAGGGAAAGCTGAACTTTACAAACCACAAGAGTTCAGTTTATTTAAAGGAGGCTGTAAACAAGAGGGAGAAAAAGTAAGGGGGTTCTGAAAGAACTTTTTGAGTTGGTTTAAAGAAAGTAATAAGACTTTATTAGCAAGGAAGTATAAAAACTTCTTGCGAACATCTTTTTTGTATGTGGTTAAAGGATCAGCAGAAAGAGTTGATTGAATAGTTTTTTAAAGTATGAATAGTTTATTATATATTAAGTTTATCAAAAAACTTTTTTTTTTTATTAGTTTTAATAAAATATTTATTATAAATTAATTGACTTTAAAAAGTTTTTCAATTTATTTTAGTTTTCTTATTTTTTATTTTTTGTCTGATTCAATTCAATTTAATTCTTTTTTGACTTTAATCTTTGATAAAATTTTTAATATTAATATTAATAGATAGATTATTTCAAATTATAATAAAAAAATCTTTTCAAGTTTAATATATATTATTATATGGACCTGTGGATCAATAGCACAGTAGGTGTGCTTCCAGGTCACCATTCACAAGTTACTGGTTCAATCCCACTTCAGAATAGTATTTGCATTATAGGTTACATGATACAAGAATGCATGCTAATCAATCACATGCATACTTGAACATAAAACAATCTATAGAAACCCACCATCTGACCATGGTGTCATAAATCAGGTCACACAGATCCTGGTTGGTTTTAGTACTAGGAAAAACAAGCCACGATATCTTGCCACTTGAAATATGTGCAGACATCAAAAATGCTAAAAAAAATAATGATAAAACTCAGGAACCTATCGGCCTCATATGGAATCTACCTCTTCTCAAAAACTCCAATTTCATGGAAGATCTAGAAGACTTCGGTCACATGTACCAGCTACAAAATGTAAAGGATTGGACACATACTGGGAGATCTTTGATCACTATCACCAACGGTTACCAGAGATTAGACCTTGCGGATTGCCAATAAGGAGTGATGAAGTTGAATAATCATAATGGAGAATTATAGGGGTAGACCCTGGGAGAAGAAATTAAGAAACAATTACCAAGGTAACCAATCCAATGGAAGGAGCAATCTATTATGAAGTAATCAAGAGACACCCTTGGAAAGCCCATATTTGAAGAGTGGTTAAAAATGGTCACTGGAAGACTACAGATATCAATCTGGCTCACCAATGGTCACCGGAAAACTTGATGGGACCATATGAAACCTAAAGAATATTAATAGACAACTAACTTTCTAAGAACTAAGCATGGTAAAAAGGATGTCAATTATGAAATATACATCCCATAAGATATAACAGACCCCACAAATCAAACAATCCCAAATAGCTTCCTGAATATAAAAAGAAATCCCCTGGTGAATTCTTGGAACACCAGGAGTGCCCGGGCACAGCAGGGCAGCTGACAGGATGGTATCCATATCAGGTAAAATCTAAGGGTGTATTGAATAGTTTAGGATAGTATAAATTAGATATAAGAATCGCTCTTGTAAAATAACTCTGTATAACTCCTTAATAACTGATCAATAAAGCCCAGTTAGTATGACTAATTAAAAAATATATATATATATATTATTATATTATAGAATTTTTTTAATCTATTTAATTAAGATATTAACTGTATTATTAAAATTGTTTATTCTATAAGCTTTGATTTTTTTCTAGTTTTAAAAATTTTTTTCTTTTGAATTATATTTTTAATTTATATTTAAAATAATTGATTAGATATTTTAGTTCTTTTTAGTATTATACATTTTTTGTTTTTTTAGAATAACAAGGCTTAGTTTCATATATTTAAGTCATATATGTGACAAGAAGTTCAGCTATATACAGCACACACCTGGCTATATACATTTAAGAAAAATATGATACAGATAATGTCTATTATAGTGCAATTTCAAATATAGACTTACTTTCAGGTTATTAACCTACCAATGTGACTTGTTGCTGGAAGAAACCCTACTACCCAATTGTCTATATCTGTGTTACCCTTCCAATGATTTTTATCTTATTAGACCCTGGGTCTGTAACACAGGACCCCTATTTTATATCTCAACTTATCAAATATTCTTTTTACAATACCTATTACAGCATACCTACGGAATACTCACATGGAGTCTTGGATGTCATCTTGTTCTGTCGGTAATTCTTTTTATATGATCTATTACAGCCTGTCTATGGGGTGATCATGTGGAGTCTTGAATGAATATCAATTTTTGATAGAGACTCTCTTCTAATTAACGTGCCTAAGTTCCGCTAGTCCCTTCTTGATGTGTACAGATCTTCAGCCTATCTGCAGAAGTATATTGGAACATGTCTTATGATGAGATGACTTCAATACTAAAACTGGCTGAAGCATCTTGTGATCTTTGGTTATCCCATAATCGGATGGGATCTTGTCCAGGAGTGGCAGTGATTATCATCATGAGACAGATGAGATCTTTTTGTGTCATATAGACTTAGAAGAAACTGTCTTGTAGTGGTATTGAACTTGGAAGCAGTAGTTGGGAACCTTGGAGCACTACCACTACATTATTGATCCACAGGTTCTAGTATTATAAAGGAATATAAATATATAATATATTATTATTATTATTTTTTTAAATTCATGGTCAGGCCAGTATTGTATATTTATTAATTAAAATAAAAACTAATAAAGATATATAGGGCAATTGCATCATGATTAAACTAAAAGGCTCATACTGATACACTTATCAATGGCTTTCAATTCTCAAAAGAGCTTCAGTTTTTAAGTACAACCTTGGGAACAATATTTTATTCTGAACTAAGTTTTAAGTGAATATTCTCTTAACTTACTCATCATTGTTAGCAGGTTGTTACTACTTATTATTCTTCAAGAAACTGAATTTGAGAAACTACAAAAAAAGAAAGGAAAAATAAAAGGAAAGGTGAATATCTAAAAATATGCAAATAAACTATATGAAAAAAAAAAGAAAAAAGAAAAATAAAAGTGTTCCATGTTCTCCAAAAGATCTCTGCTAAAAATCTTCTTTTATTAGAAAAAAACCCTTCTGGAATATTCTTTTTCTTCCTGATTATTTGAGGAACTTATTCATTCATAATCTTAATTATTTTCTTATAACTATCTGAGATACTTATTGTCCACTCAAATCCAATATTTTGCTGTCATTTTCTTTCTTTCAGTATTAATTTTATATTCGCCTACGCAGACCTTAATGGCTTATAGTGAATCCCAGGTTATTATATAACCTTTCAGTCATATTGTATAACTACTGATATCTTTCAGCAACTATGCCTAGTTAAAGAAATTTTACTGGTGAATATTTTCCATTGTTCAAAAAGTCAGATTCCCAATAGTTTTTTTGTCTTGCAATAATGGAAGGATCTCACAAATTATAGAGATCCTCATCAATTATGATATCATTACACAATATCTGGGAAAATGCATTTTCAATTCTAGAGAAGGATAGTAGCTCACAATCTTCTGCTTTTCAGTTTTATTGCTTGACCAGGATAAGGAAATAATCTCCTTTGTGTACTTTGCCTAACCAGGATAATAGAAAGTTAAAGACTTTGGCTTGAATAAATAATTACCTTTTCACTACCTAAAAAATTTAGTGCCTATCCTAATGACTTCATAATTTCTTTGTTTCAGTTATACTTTATTTGGAGAAATGAAGGATTTATATCAATAGATTCTCTTTCTTTTATCAATAATATTATTGAAACACATAAAGTGATCAGTAGGAATTTATTTATATTCAACTACTAATGTGTTTTATATCTATTAATTATATTTTGCAATGGATTGTGTTACCTAAAATTCAGGGTCAAACTAAGATAGGCAAAATTCCTCATAAAATCAAAAAATTTTTTGGATGACTATAATAGAAAAGATACAGTGAACAAATACTTTGAAATATGGCTTGATGTTTACTACTTCCCACTGCTAAAAACCTCTATAGATATACTTTAATATAAAAGGCTTCAAGTACTACACTATTAGTTTTTCTTCCTCATAAAACTTTTTTGCCATTGGTAAAGAAGATGTTTCTTAACTTTTCTAGATCACAGGAAGTCAAGTTTTTGTTTGAAAATGAATATAAACAAGGGAGAGGGTTTAAGAGTATCTCTTTAAGTAAAACTTCAAGTTGGTTTAAGGATAGTGTCAAGAATTTATTAGCAAAAAAATAAAAAATTTCTTGTGAACATCTTTTTTGTGTGTGAATATAGAATTAATGGAAAGAGTTTAAATATATAGTATATTATATTTTAATAATTATACTATAGTTTATATAGACCTGTGAATCAATAGTACAATAGTAGTATTTTCAGGTTATCAAGTACTGTTTTCAAGTTCAATATTATTATGAGACAGTAAAACTTAAGTTTAAATAATATAAGAAGATCATATCCATCTTATGATAATAATTACTACCACCTTTGATCAAGATTCTATCCAATCATAGAACAATCAAAGATTACAAGATGCTTCAGCTGGTTTTAGCACTAAAGTCACCTTATCACAAAACAGATTTTAATAAGCTCCTGCAAATAGATTGAAGATCTGCTTACTATAAAAATTTTGAAGATATTAATGATATCTAGGTATATTAGTTAGAAGAGAATTTTTATCAAATTCAATATTCATCTAAGACTTTATATAGTTATCCATAGGCAGGCTATAATAAATTATGTAAAAAAAATGCTCAAATAGGACAAGACAATATCTAAAACTTCATATAATATTTTATATGCATACTGTAATAAATAGTGTAAAAAGAATATTTGGTAAACAAAATATAAAAAGGGTTTCAGATTCAAGTTAGTCTAATATAAGTAATTATTATAGGGTCTGAACATAGGCATGAGGGTAGTAAGGTAACCTGTTACATGGGTTATATCTGAAATATGCTTAAAAAATAGATTTACTATAAGTTTTAGTTACTGTAAAATTGATAGATAGAATTGAAATTATAGAATTAAATAATATAGCTTTTACATAATTTGTAATTTCAATTATACATCACTTATTTGCTACCAATAATCTCAATAAACTAGATTTTTTTTTATTCTTAAAAAAAAAAAACAAAAAAAAAAAACTATAGTTCATATATATAGTTATTTTGATACTGTATCTTGTGATATAACAAGAAGTATCATTAAAATTATTAGTATTTTTGCTCTTATTGTTAATAACTATAATAAAGTTCTTATTGAAAATCAAAAAAAAAAAATTTTTTTTAACCTGCAGTCAAATTAGCATGGCATGTCTTTATTGTATATATGTTGGGTATTTACAAATTGTTATGACTTTTACATATTAACTCACTTATCGTCGAAAAGCTATTTCTCTAAATACAATCTAGGAAATAATATTTCACTTCTTTATTAATTTGGATAATTCCTTTAATTAATAAAATCATTGCCTACATGTCATTACTGTAGATCATTCTAAGTTCTGTCTACAGTTAAAAACCAGACCACTTTATTTCGTAACAAACCCAATCTTTAATAATCACCAAATACTTCTTTTCTTCTATTTCTTTGATATTCTTCAGGTTTGAATCCTTTGGAGATAATGGCAATTCTTTTTGGTCCTGTTCAGTCTGTTCATCAGATCTAAGCTTGGGCCTCTTTTTTCTTTTGTCATTTTCTGTAATTTTTTGCTTCTTTTCCTATTCTATAACTTTGATACAGCAAGTATTCCAGATTTTTTTTAAAAAATTTGTTCTCATCTTTGGACAGAGTTTATCAATTATATCCTATATGTTTGCTGGTGAGATCTTGAGCTGCTTTTTAAGATACATATTCAAGGAGGTGGTTTTGCTTTCTTCCATATATCCACAGATAATATTGAAAAAGCCCTTATTAGATTTTTTAATCTCTTCTAACCATTTGTCTATCCAGTCACTTGTTTTAGGTTGAACTTCTTTCTTATGTTTAATTTCTTTATTGATGAGTTTATTGATTTTTTTATTTACCTTTTACCATAAGTTCTTTCAAGTTTACCTAGTGGCTGGGTATTCAAAAAGCATGTCCTAGTGTCTCTTCTTGAAGTTCGCATGCTGGGCAAGTGGTTGTAATATACACATCTGGTTTCCTCTTCTTAAGTATCTGTAGGACTGCAAGTTCATTGTGAGTTAAGTTAGTTAGAAAGCTTTTGTCTTTATTGGTTTTGAAAGAGATATCAAAGATATTGGTTGAATTTAACTGGTTCAAAAGGTTGGCCAGTTTATAATTTTATTATTTTGAATTCAAAGATCCTGGATTCATTTTTGTGTTATCTAGTCTATTTCAATCTTTTTCTTATTGAACGTTTTAACAAAATCTCTGATATCAATTTCCATTATATATTCTTTTTATGCTGCTATCATGAAGATTCTTCCTAGCTCTGGTAGCTAATGCCAAGTTATTGGATTCTCTTGTCTGATCTGTTTGGCAATTAAGTCTACTTGATTGTTGAATTTGTTGATTCCGTGAACTTTAATCTTTAGAATTTCCAGATTCAGATTTTTTTTCTTTACTAGGTCCTTGATCTTATTCTAAAGTAACCAGTTAATGATCTTTGTCCATTTTCTTATAGATGTCTCTATTTGTGAGCAGATAGATTTTCATACTTTGACTGTGGTGTTACAGTTAGTGTAAATTATAACTATTGTATTTCAGGGAGTTATATACAATGTAATGAGAATAGCTAGTATTTCAGCCCTGATTGCTAATGGCCATATGAATATTCCTGCTGTTAATTGTTTAACTATTTTGTCTTCCTCTATTATGATCCAAGCTAAACCTATTTCAGATTCACTATCTGTTATCTCTTTTTTATAAAAGCCATCTGTATAGAATATAAGTTGCTCAGCCATATTTCTTTTGTTATATCTCAAAATATTCATAAGTTCATCTTTGTGTTCTTCTATTTGTATGACTTTTTTATTAGTGTGATATTCCAGTTTTCTACTTGAATCTCTATTTCGACTAGTTTAGAAGTTGGTAGAACCATTGTTTGCTGAAATATATTTGTCTACCAGTTTATAGGGTTTCCTGGCAGAAGGATTTGTTTCCTTTTTTTTTTATTATTATGTCGATTAAGCTGTGGGAGAAAGTGGATCTGTGACAAGACTACTTCTAATGGCTGCTCTGTGCTGTCTAGTTAAAGATGAATATTATTACTAGTAGAATTGTATACTAGCTGATATGGGGTAAAATAGGTTTTGTTATTTATGGATAATGTCTTTTCCCATATATCTGTTAAAATATTAGCCTGGACTGTCCAGTAAATCTTTCTTCTATCTGGGTTTGTTAGAAATACCTCGATTTGCATATTGTAAACTGTTTATTCAAGCCTATGTCAAGAGTTTTATAGGAGATCTTGATTTACTGTTGTTTTTTCTTTCACTTTTTTGTACCAAAAGGGAACTGGTCCCTTACATTTGCTATAGAGGATTTGAACTACTCTTTATTTCTTAAGTGTTATTGTGATAGTATTGATGAGCTAGTCTAGAAACATGATCTTATATTTTCATAGTGATAGAATGGCTTTTCTGTATTCTCTATCCTCTTGTAGTACAGATTTGATTGATAAGATACCTCTCTAATAATTGAATATGTTTTTTTATCTTCAACTTTGAAAAGTGACTTGTATATTTTTTGCCAGAACCAGTGTCATAGCTGCCAGATTTCCTTTTATTAGCTTGTAAGAGTTGATAGAATTGCTTAGGATATTATCTGGCTTCCAATATTTGATTTGAGTTTGTTTTAGTCTGATTATAATAGCAATATTAGAGACCTCATTATTGTTAAACTGATAGAAAAGTGCAGGTATATGACTTTTTAGCTATATCTTCCAGATACTTTTGAGGCCATATATTTCTTTATTGTGGATACAACTGTTTGAGATTATTCCACAGACTAGGGCCTTGTTCTTGAATACTTTTCTAAACATGACTATAAGATTATTGCATGTTTTCTCACTTAGGTGCATGTGTTATGTTCTGTATTCTATTCTTGGAATCAAGACCTTATTGATAACATATCAAGCATGTTTTTCTGTCAACTTCTTCTTGATTATTGTCTGGACTATTGTTCTAATTTCTGATTTTATAAGACTAATAGTGTCCTGATTTTTTTATATTGGTCCTAACCAAATAACAAGAAATCTAGCCTGGTTCTCCTTATTGATTTCATGGATTATAGTATTTTCTGTTCTAGCCTGAACAGTCCCAGAGACTTGTGGGTTTCAGTTAATAGTAAGAAGGATTGACTTTTCTGCATTGATTTGAGAGTCATTTACTATATAGAACTTTTTTGCTTCTTCCAGGATCTTTTTCAGGTCTTCCTTGGATTTGGCAATCCAGGTCGTATTATCCATGTAGACAATTACTGCCTACTTTAAGGAGAGTTTCATATTCTCTTTAAGTTTACTAAAGTTAGGAGACTATTCTTCTTTCATGAAATAATTCAGGTTGCTGTTGTTTTGAATTTTGCATAAAAGTGAATCATAGAAGATTCTCTATAATAATAAGAAGATCATTTCTCTTTGATCTATCCTATTCCTTGCCACTATTTGATTAGATAATTTATTGGAAAGAATGATATTACAGCTTCTATCTTTAAAAAGGTTTATTATGAGTTTCTTAATAGATATAGGAATTCAAATCCAATCTATGACCTTTTTAAACATATATAGGGATATTGTGTTATATATCTTTGCAGTATCTTGAAATAGAATCCATAGTTCTTTTTTCTTTTCTCTAGTCTCTTTACAAATGTTATTCAGCAGGTGGATAGGTTTTGCTATATTCTCTTTCTATAGCCCAGCAAAGTTTGGTCTTTTTAAGATTTTATATTGTTTGCAAATAGCTGATAATCCATTGGTAAAGATCTTGATAAAGTATTTTTGAGCTGTTTTCAAGAGAATGATGGGTCTTGTATTGCTTAAATAATATTTCCAAGGCTTAGATTTGGGAATGGGATAGATGTTACTATTTTTCTATTTCTTAGGTATTTGATTTGTGCTTAAAACTTTATTAAAAAGAAGACATAAAGTTTCTTTTTCTTTGATTTTTAAATGTTTGAGCATTTCATATTTGATGTATAAGGGATCAGCAACCTTGTTGTTTGAAAGAAATTGCAAAGTAGCTTTGAGTTCTTCTTTTTTGATTTCTTCTATTAAAAATGAATACTATATTGGATCGATCTATTCTTTGGATTGATATTTTTTTTTCCAGGAAGGGTCTAGATTCTCGAAGTTGACATTTTTCTTTTTGAATGTCCTTTTGTGATATTCTTTAATCTTGCTTTTGATGATTTGAGAGTTAGTAGCAATGTATTTTTTCTCTTCCTGATTTATGGTTAGCTCCCGATCTAATGCAATTCTTAGTTTTTTACAGTTTAAGACTGAGCTCAGCATCCACTTCTGGTTGAATCAAAAATCATCACATCTGTTATCCAGAGCCTCCTTGATTTGGTTTCTAATATGAAGACTTTCTTTTTTCTTGCATATTATTCTAAGGGTATATTCTATTTTAGTGATTTTTCTCAATTGCTTTGGAATCTCTTCTTTTGACTGGAGAGGTGCTAGTTCTTTATCAAGGGATTCATAAGTGCCTTACAGATTCTGAATGGTCTTTTTTATATTTTCCATATATTTTGTAGTTTTAATATTCCAGTTAACTTGGATTTTCTTTAGAAGAAAGTGAATCTTATTGGTTTCTCTATATGTTTTGAAATCTTTCTTTGGGATTACTGATCCCATCTTAACTTCTTTTCTTCTACTAAAAGTAGAATAGACTCTTTTATTCTTGAGTTACTTGTATGCACCCTTGATAATTATGGTTTCAAGTTTTTGCCAGGTCTTTTTGAGTTCTTGAGAGCTGTTCTTGATTTCATATCAGGAGCTCTATGTATCAATTTCTGAAAGCTTGCATTCTATTCAGAGTTTGAACTTTTCTCATTGTTCTATAATAGAATTTACTGGATCTGATATTTTTTTACCTTTTGTTATACATTGTTCTTGACCTAGTTTTTGAACAAATTATTTGTTGTCATTTTCATTAACAAAAGGGTATAGTCGCTACCTAATAGTATCTCTACTGGAATATTTTTGAATTCATATGTATTATTTAAGCTGATTTCTAATAGTATCCAGATATAGTTTATTCTGCTATATGCTAAGTTGTTTGTCCATATAAAGATAATATTCTCTTCTTCTTTCCAAGAGTTTTGGATATCTATATAGTTCCAGTCTTCTAGGAAGTTGAAGAAACCTATCTCAGCTTTTCTGTATTTTAGGATTGTTTTGTTAGTGGATAGGGATTGATCTACTATTGGATTGATAACTATATTAAAATTATCCATAATTATAACTTTAAAGTGATTTTTTTGCTTATCTAAGATTCTATTTTAAAGCAACTATTGTAATTATCTACTTTTAGTTTTCCCAGATAGCAGATATACTTGATAGATACAGAGTTTGTTTCTTGTTGATAGAAAGTTAGCTTCTATTATGTAGCCTTCTATTCTCTCAATTGATTCTGTTTTTTCTCGATATTTTTGTTGATAAAAAATTCTACTCTGAATTTTCTAGATCTTTCATTATTACAGCTATGGAAGAACTTGTGTATTTGCTATAAGTTAAAAGTGAAATCTACTATTTCTTCTGTTAGCTTAGTTTCACAAATCCCCAGAATATCTATATCGACTTCTTGTATAAATTTATATGGTTTTTGTTGATCAAGACTAGTATTGATACCTCTAACATTATATGTTTCAATTGTAATAGTATTGTTTAATGTAAAGTTGTCTATAGTATAGTTATTATATAATATTCATTTTTTATTTATTTTTCCAATAGTGTTTTTTTTTTATTGTGCCAATAAAGTTGTCAAGTAGTGTGGTATGTATTGTATTGAAGAAGATTATGTTAATATCTGCTATTGTCTTAGTAATTGTACATTTTTTTCCAGATAAGCTTGATTTCTTTTGTGAATCAGATTCTTTTCCGATATATCTTGATTAACTGGTACTACTTTTAGGAATGGTTGTTCTATTACCTCCCTCTTACCCTATTTTGATTGCCTGTCTTTTTCTCAATTAAATTTATTCTATTGTTTAATTGCTTGAGATTGTCCAAGATCTTATGAATTGAATCTTGATCACTTTCACTTTTAGGATAGGGGCTTTCAGATCTATTGTATATTCTTTGTCTATTGTAATAATTAACAGGTTCTCTGTTACTACTAGTAGCAAAGCATTTAAAAGTCTCTATTTTGTTGGCAGTAAGCTTATTGCTTTGAAAGTTGCTTCTTCTTTTTCTTCTATTAAGATGTATTCTTATGATCTCAATTTCTGATTCATTCTCCAGTATTGTGTGCCAGTTAGGTCTTATATTGTTTTTGATATTAGTTTGATCTATTTTTTCATTATCAGTTTGTTTATTTAACTGTGTAAATTTAGTTCATTAAAATCATATTTTTCTTATAAACTTTGTTCTTGATTAAAGTATTCTTTTGTATTTCATATAAGTTTGTATCTATGAATACAAATGTGACATTTTAAGGCATTGTTAAGATCTTGTGCTATCAGGAAGCAAATTACAATATAGCCTCTTCATTTGAGTATATGGGGATTTCTAGGAATGTAACATGCTTTAGTCTTGATATATTTAACTGTCCTCGCAATTAACCCAGTAGTAGTATTATATACTTCATATAGTTGCAAGGATTGTGTATTGCATTGTTTAATAATTTTGTTGATTTCTTTATTATCAGGTTCATTTTGAGAAAAAATGGCTCTAATTGTTTCTGCTCTGATGTAAATTATCTATTTTTTCTCAAGGTCAGTATATTGTTTACGAGGAATGATACGTGCTTTGATTCTGCATTGTGACTGTGAGTGATTGTAAATATGGAGTTTGTTGTTTGTCCATATTGATTGGGAACTGCTTTGATTTTTTGGTGTGAATAATTATAGTCAATATCGATCAAGGTAACCACCAGCGATATTTTTTTTTTCTCCTGTATTTTTTGAAACACTTTTTTATTTGATAGTTGGCTGGGGCTTGACCATTTATTCATTTCTAGGGGTATTATAATAAAAATGTCTTCCTCCTTTCTATTGATTTTTTCAAGGTATCTTAATACATCTTCTTTCTCTTCACAACAAAATCTTATTTAGGCATTACTATTAATAAATTTTTTTGTAAAGAGGTAAAAGTCTTTTGGTAAGCTTAATCTATTCTGGAGATATGCTATTTGTTTTGTTTCAGTTTCTCCTGGAAGTCTTAAGGTAAATATACCTATTTTAAAATCTTTATTTTTCTTGATGTGGTATGAATTAATATTGAATGTTTTTCTATTTCTTGTTTTATATGTTTGCTATTCAATAATATTATCCCTTCTAATTTTTTCATTGATGATTTTTATTTCAATTTTGTCATTTAGTTCTTTGTTTTTCATTTCGACTTCAGTGATGATCAGAATTTCAATTGGTGTAGTTACTTGAACTTCCATAGTCATTGCCTTATTAGATAAGTTGTTAATAGGAAGATTACTTCCAACCATTGACTGATTTTTTGACAATGGTTATAAGGTATATTGTATTTGTTCTGTCTGTTTTATCATATCCAGGTATTTGTCTTCTAAAAAGAGAGCTAGAATATCTTTTTCTTTTCCTTATCCTATAGTCCATAAGTAAAGGATATGTTGTCTAAGAACATTCATTGACTTTTATGAAGGTAGTGTGATTAACATCCAGAATTTTAGCAATGGTACTATCAATAATTGAATATCTAATTGAATCTGGGACTGGATTTGTAATAGTTTCTTGAGTTGAAGTGACATTCAAGAAGATTTGTGAGGCCTATAACTTTTTTTGTTGATCATATTTATTTGTTAGTTGGACTAAGGTTTCAATAATATGTGTTTCTCTTTTCTTAGTGACCTGTAAGAGTTTGTATTTTCTCATGGATATGTTGATCACGTGATATAGAGAGTAAGTTGCTATATATGGTATTAATATGTTTTATTAAATGCTATTTTGGGTAGTGCTAAGTTATATGATAGTTGCTTCTTACTTATTTGAGTAATACTTGTTTGTTTGTTTATTTGTTTTGTTTATTTATTCTTGTTTATGTAAACAAGATATTGATCTGTTAATTGTAAGCTATGTTACTATATTAGATCTATTGTATTTTAATGACTACTATTATGTATGAGTATAAAGTATAAACATATAAACAAGGTATTGATCTTTTGATTATAAGCTATATTACTATTTTTAGATCTATTATTATTGTTGATAGCTTCTATTACATATAAATATGAAATGTAAACACATAAATAAGCTGTTGATCTATTGATTGTAAGTTGCATTACTATTTTTAGATCTATTGTGTTATTGATGACTACTATCACATGTAAATATGATGTGAAAATACATAAACAGATAGTTTATTAGACATGTAAATAGATTACTATTCAAATTGGCAAATGTGATATGTTTATATTATGTGATCTAAGATACTGTATATATTGTTGTTATATTATTTATTTTACTCACTACTGTTGAGTAATTGAGGCTTGAATATCCTTTTAAGTATTGTAGACTCTGAGCTTTAATTGATTTATTGGCTGAAGTTATTGCATATAGTGCTTCTCTTAGTGTCAAAGAAGGTGTTAACCTGCATTGGCCTGGCTGAGAGCTTTGTGGAGTGAGGTTAAGCCTTCAGAAGTTTACTGTAAATCAGTTTTCTTGGGATTTTCTTTCCTCTGTAAAGAAAAACTATACTGTGATAGTTTTTTCTCTAATACTTATCCTGTAATTGTTATTACAAAGAAGTATAGTAGTTTTTAAGCTTGATAGCAAGCTATTATTGTTTTTAGACTGTTTTTCTTAGATATTGAAGGCTGGTTTCTTGGTTTTCAAAAATATTACCAAAAAAAAAAATTTTTAAGGAAACTGAAAATTAGTTGGTTGAAAGAGTTTTTTTTTTTTTTTTATTGAAAATCAATTAATATAGTATTATTTTTAAATTTAAGTAAGTTCTATTTAATATTTTATTTTTGATTTTTTAACTATTTTCTTGAAGAATTTATCAATATAAAAGATAAAGTTTCTTATATTATTTTTTGATTATATTTGAAAGTAACCTATAATTCATAGATATGTTCTTATAATAAAATTATCTATTTAATAATAATTATTTTTAAATTTTTTATATAGATTTCTATCTTTATGAAGCTTATATTTATAATATATTATTTATATTATTTAATATCAAAAAATAGCTAGTTTATAGATTACTTAAAAGTAGTGATCACAATGGATTAAATTGGATCAGATTTTAATTAGATTCGATTCAATCTAGTTTTTATAAATATAAATTGGATATGGATTCAATTTGTTTTAAACTGATCCAATTTGATTTGAAACCATAACAGTTTGATCCGATTCGATTCAAATCTGAATTTGATTCGATTTGATTCAATTTGATTCAATTCAATCAGAATCAGAATCTGAATTCGAATTTGATTTGGATTTGTGGAAAAAACAATTTGAAACCAATTTGATACATTTTGAATTTGTTTTAAAGCATGTCAACTATAACTGCTTTGATTTAACTAATTAAATTAAATATGTTTAAATTAATCTGGCTTTAT
>CAJVPT010000081.1:0-44742 GCA_910592055.1 Acaulospora colombiana
CGGCCTGCTATTCGCGTATTGGGGTCTTTTATTCCTCTCCATGTTGTATTCTCTTCTCCGTTGTTTTTGCGACTTCTCTCCAAGAATTGCCTAAAAAGGAAATTTTTGAAAAAAAAAAAAGGGTCAGCAGAAAGACTAGATTAATAATTAAGGAATACCAACAACATATTATTGATATAGAAATCCTAACAGAAATCAATAAAGAAAAAAAAGTTTTTATACCTTAAATATGATAGATATCAATTGATTCGGATCTCTTATTTCAATTAATTAGAAGACAATTTTCTATTAAATTGTCTTTTGCAATAATCATAAATAAGGTACAAGGTCAAAAAATCACAAATTTGAGATTATATTTATCTAAATCAGTTTTTTTCCATGAATAATTATATGTAGCCTTATCTAGAGTTCAATTCAAAAATAATATTAAAATTATAATAAAAAATGAATATGTAATGAAAAAGAATAGAATATATACAAAAATATGTATATAGAGAAATATTTTATAAATAAAAATAAAAATATAAACTAATTTTCTTTTTTTTTTAATTTAAATAAAAATTAAAATAAAAAAATATTATAAAAATTATAAAATAAAAAAAAATGACAAAATTGTAAAAATTATAAAAAAATTATAAAAATTATAAAATAAAAAAAAATTTATAAAATTTAAAAAATTTAAAGAAAAATATTTATATATATAATAATATTTTTTAAATAAAAAATAATTTTTCTTTTTTAAAATTAAAAAAAATTTTTAAAATAAATTCTCTTAAAATAAAAATAAAAAATAAAAAACTTTTTTCTTTTTAGATAAAAATCAAAAAAGAAACATTTTTTAAAAACAAAAAATTAGATAAAACATAAAAAATTTTTTTAAAATATAAACATTAAAAAATAAAAAATAAAAATAAAACTTTTTTTTTGTTGCAGAGCAATGCCATTACCATGGCAAATCATAGATATACAGATCGATGAATTCCTAGATTCAGAGGATAAGAAAGGGTTGGTAATATGATGAGAGAGAGAAATCGGGAAAAAGAACTTCAGTGCGAATCACCTAGCCAGGAGGCACACTCGATTTCCCAGAATACTGCGTCTACTACTTCCCGTGAGCGGAAAAACGAACAGGACTTGATTCGAGAAATGATTTTATCTAAAGAAGAAAAGCATGTGACTGAAATTTCAGCGAACTTGGTTCGCCCAAATAATGAGACTTCAACAACTCCATCTATTCCAGCCGTGTCCCAGTTGTCACCAGATAATTGAGATATTATTAGTCTATATAAAAACGCATGTGATGCGGAAATTAGTGTGATCGAAGCCAATAGAGAAGAAACATTGCGTTGGTGTTTCTATGCTAGAGAATTCAAAAGCATGTATAAAGATATTATGGTCAGCAATAAAGTTGGAGAAAAGAAGGCGAAAGGTCAAGTATATGATTTTTTCACCCCGTCATCAAGCGTAAAACTTTATGTAAGCAGACACAAAAACTTTTAAGAATTGACAGTTTATTCGAAAAAATAGGAATTGACAAGATTTAATATATCAAAACGTATAGTGCGGATACTATTTCAAAATTTACTAATTCTTAGATTCAAACGATTATAGATCACTTCGAAAAGCCCGATATAGAATATACCGATGATAAGGACCCGAAGCTGAGATAAGGTATACCTATTGATCGATATTCGGAATTACCAGAAGCTTCGATAAATGCATCTACTGGAACCGAAGTAGGTGATACAAATGCCAATGATAATAAACCACAATCTTTAATTACTGCTTTATCCGACGATGAGCCAGAAAATTTCTCCAGTGACGATGAATTCACCAATGATTAACGAAGAAGATGGGAGTTTCTGTTGACGATGATGAAGGTTATTATTATGATTTAAATACCGGCGAAACTTATACAAAATCGAACCGTTCAATCTATGCCTATTAGATACAGAATTCCTTGCTTTGCATACAATAGACATTTATAAACGATGCATTTATACCGACGTATCCGGCACCTGTGAACGTTTTGTTGCGCCATACGTTCGACTGCTTCTGTGCCTGTATATTTTTATTGTTTCAATAAAGCAATTTTTTTTATTGCACGTTGTTGATTCAAATTCGATAAAATATTGCCGTAGAAGTTCCATATCTGACACATAAAAATCTATTTCGGGTGTATTACAAACATATTATTTAATTTTCCAGCGATATTAATATAGGGATGTCATTCCGGTCCGAGATAAACAAATCCGAGATATGTGAATTTTGTTAATTTCGGGTATAATACCAATTCGAATTTGAGCAACACGAAATAAGTAGAAATGAACAGAAAATGGCATGAACTCTGGTTGAAGTCTGGTTATACATTCTCATAATGAATATATACTAAAATATAAATACGGGTTGAACTCTGGTTGAAAATGGTAGAATGGACAGATGCGTATATAGATATTCTAATCGAAGAACGAAGAAATAGAAATATAGAGTACCATAACCTCGAAACGGATTTTGGCATAGTATTGCAGATAAAATCAATCAAGAGCATAATGCTAATTTTACTGGTTATCATTATAAAGAAAAATTTTCGAATCTTGTTCGGAGTTATAATGTAAGTTCGCATGATAAAAGCATTGTTTTTTTATCTAGCTCGCTATTAACAAACTTTAGGGACTTTGTTTCTAGACAATGTGTGAATATGTGGCAGGTAGTCATAGAGCACGGAGAAATCGATTGGGAGCGCAATACTTTGCTAAATTTCGTACGCATTTTGGGATAGGCCAAAAAAAATGAATTTGATAGAATCCGTACTATTAATACTTCAAACCGTCGGCGAAATAGAGATGTGGGAAATATAACACTAGCACAATCCGTCGAGGAGATTTCATCGATGCTAAATAGGAGACGCCGTGAATCTCCCACTGGTCGAAGAGATCGGTCCGCATCTCCAACCCGAAGAGACGAAACTAATAATCGAGATAATGCGAATAATACAAACAATGCGGGTGGAAATTCAAGCAATAACACAAATAATACGGGCGGAAATTTAATTAATGCGTCATACTCATCTTCAAACCTTAAAGATAATATCACGGAATAACAGTGATCATAGTATGCCCGATGTTGAAGATAGTCAGCCACCTCAAGTGGAACCTATAAATGAGGAGGGAGTTAGACTTCGTCCTGCTATGCAGAAAAAGTAATAAAATTCCAAGTTAATGAAAATGCCAATTATGCCTGAAAATTAATTGCGTAACACATTGACTTAATAGGTTGCGTAACAAAGAATGATCAGTGACCAATCAAAATCAGGTTTGGCAACTGAACATATCCCTCCTCAAAACCAAATATAACCATGTCTATCACTCTCTTCTGTTTTGTCCAAGGAACCTCAACTGCCTTTCCTGTTGATATTGATGGCAATCTGACTGTCGGTCATCTCAAGAAAGTTATCAAGACGGAGAAGGCGCCAGAATTTGATAGTTGGGCCGCCGATAGACTTAAGCTTTGGAAAGTGGAAATTCCTGACGATCGAAATGATTTGTTAGCGGACCTTGCACTCCCAGAAAATGACGAACTTCTAGCGACGAAAAAGATTTCAAAATACTTCCCTTCCCCACCTGCCGAAGAATGTATTCATGTAATCATCAAGTTGCCACGTAGGTACTAAGCACAATATGCAAATTTTTTCGTATCCGTAATATTTATTCCAGACACGTCTATTTTCTAGTTCTCACTCTCGAAGAGGCGTTGTCGTATGTTACACCACCTATTTACTATGCTTTGAACGCTTCTAGCTCAACATCGTCTACTAACGCGGGTGGTGACCCCCCGATAGAAGTGGCGCTTTGGGAATCCTTCTTCGACGACGTGAATGGTTTTACTTTCGATTCTACCGATCCAAAACAGAAATTTGAAAAACCGCAATTTACAATGTATAAGAATGTGCGCTATGAAGAGGACGTTCGCACTGCTTTCCAGACCAATATTTGTGAGGCATTAAATACGCTCATGGGGCCAGATTACGAATTTTCCAGATGGCAAGATCCGCAACCAGGCATACCAGACTTTAATTGTCACTACACCATACAACTGATATTATGTATCGAGATCAAAAGAGGACTCGTTTTAAGAGAGATCAGCGGAGGAAATTTTTCAAAATTTTATCAATCGAGTTCAAAAGCACAGATGGTGATTCAGCAGATTTATAACTATATGTGTGATAGGCAACTTCAATACGGTGTCCTCTCTACCTATGATGATCATTGGTTTTTGCGTCGACCGCCTGAGACCCCATCAAAACTTTTCGTTTCATTAACTCTTTCATCGCAGTCGAAATCTCCAACTGTACTTAAAGCTTATGCATATATAGCTAAGCAAGCAAGAGCTAGCGTTCCTTCTCCCCACCCTAATATAATTTCGGTTCCAGACAGTGAGAGTTCGGACGCTACAATGAAAAATAGACGGATTATTCGATCAATGGTTCCAAAAAAAGAGGACTCAACTCAGGGATCATCTTCCAACTCGGCAAATCTCCCAAATCAGCAGAATTTTAGCTTTGCGGACTTCGAGTTTAAGAGCTTGTTAGGCGAAGGACGAAGTGGAAAGACAATACTCTGCGAATTCTGCGGAGAAGAAATTGCCTTGAAGACTGTGGATTTATACAAAGCCTCACCAGATATCTTGAAAGAAATGCAAAAAGAAGTCAAAATCTATAAAGATCTCAAAGATATTCAAGGAAAATACATTCCAAAATTGGTATGTTATGGCTACTATGGAGGTGGATGGTGCTATGTCATTGGTACAACTCTTGTTGGTACGCACTTAAGTAATGATAAAAAGATAACGACACAGCAAAAGTCTAAGGCTCTTGAGGCACTAAATGAAATTCACAAACGCGGTGTACTTCACAATGACATCCGGGAGGAGAATGTTTTACTTGATAGTGCGGGTCATGTGTATCTGATCGACTTTGGGATGGCGGA
The DNA here is from genome assembly GCA_910592055.1 of Acaulospora colombiana. NCBI lineage: Eukaryota > Fungi > Glomeromycota > Glomeromycetes > Diversisporales > Acaulosporaceae > Acaulospora > Acaulospora colombiana. The sequence continues at coordinate 4,986 of CAJVPT010000081.1, forward strand.
TCGACCTGATCCAAAGAAAAAGAGGAAGTTGTTCGAGGGAGAGAAACTTGAACTATCTCGTTTGTTAGATTGTTATGCTGCGTAAGAATTACTTCTACCATCAATTTATATTATGTATTTTCTACATCAGAATAGTAAGCATTTATTTTGTAATAAAACTGGATAGAATTATGGTGTCCAGTTTCACATGACTTAAATAAATGTAATCAGTGTGCCGGAATCAGATGATTATTTTATTTTATCTCTAGCCACCCTTACAATAAATACAAGGCAAGAAATCGTATTTACAGTAATGTTATGCTCTCCTTTCTGGGGTAACCAAGGACAATTTTTGTAAGCTATATACATTATTTGGAAAAATTGGCTTTAAAAAAAAAGTGAAAGAGATCAAGCAAATTCATGCCTATAGCGAAAAATTTGGGTTGGCGTATATTTTTTTTTTCCGCGTAGGGAGAGTATTATGGGTCGTCGTCCGAGATGCGTAAATAGTCCAATAAACTCTTAAAAAAACTTTCTCCAAAGCTTCACTATGTAAATACATAAATAATGATCGTGTTCCAGTCATTGTTTTTTCACGACATATATTATTTTTAAACTCGATAGTTTAAATAGATCTCCACCTTATATAAAAACCATGTCATCAGAGCTTGAATCTCAATCTGCTCAATCAAAAATTGATTCGTTGTAAGAATTAAATTCGAAGCTTTTAGTCGAGATTTTTGGGCTTAGAAAGGAGAATGCTGAGGTCAAGGCCGAGAGTACAAAATTAAAATAAGATAAAGAAGAAATCGAGGTTAGGTTTTTAAAATAGAAGCAGGACAAAAAAAAAATTCGATTACGAAATTTCAATACGACGTCTCATCAATCTAGGAACAGATCATGCAAGAACACGGTGTTATCAAGATATACAAAATGCGCTTTCTGCGAAAGACGCTTCACAATCTTTAGTAAATTCTGATGATACACCTGATCACACAGTCTCACAATGCAGGATACCCCGATATCTGACAATATCTCAAATTCTGATGCATCCTATAATTCTTCGAATTCTGATATTTTGAACAAGGAAATGATAGTCGATATTTCGCATCTCTTATTCCTCATGAACAGATGGTCTCACAAAATGAGGACGTTCTGGCATCTGATAACGCTTCAAATTCTGATGTATATCAAGAGTATTCTTATATTAGCATTTAAATTATTGGAAGACAAGGAGAAAAATGATTTCTTAGATTCAACATATATGAAAAGGTTAGTAACAAGATAATTCAGAGCATTAAGGATCAGAACTTATCTCAGATATTTCTTCAGGAGAGATTGTACCTGAGGAATTGGTTCCTTCAAGTTTGATATCCAGAAATGCTGAATTTAGAAAGTCTGAAATTACAGCCAGGGCGCCCCTGCCAAAAAATAGGTATAGGAAAACAGGAGCAAAAAGTATTTCTCAGATAAGGAATCAATTATTTTCTTTTCTTATTTTCCTTTTATGTGTCCAGACTAATATGCCACATGACTTATGTATTTCTATTTTTGTATTTTTATTATATTTATTTGTGTATCAAAAACATGTATAAATATAAATGCTCTTTGAGCCTCAATAAAGATAACACTTAATTGTTTTCAAATAACAATACTTGTTCATTGACTTTAATACAAATATTTTGAAGTGTTTTACAGATAACCTGTTAACTTGTTCATAAGGATATTTTTTATGTGATATTGAATTATAAATCTTGTAATTGTGACTTGAGAGCACTATCACTGTGCTATTGACTCATAGATCAGTCTATATCACAGTGGTAATGCTTTCAGGTCACAATCACAAGGTCCAAAGTTTAATACCACATAAAAAACTAAGTAAAAATTAAGCTATCAGTGGCATGAAAATTGCATCTATCCTATAATACAGATCAGATACCCCAGTATAACTATAAAATCAAGGAATCACTTGTTTACTATACTCATAACAAGACAGAAACTGGCTCCGATAAGACAAGGTCAAATGGTACAATATTCTTTATATGTATTGATCCTCTTTTAAGTGGCCAAGTTGGGTAATTAAAGTGTTCTGATGTTTCAAGAAAAAACAGAATGGTTTTCATAAGAAGCAAATATAGATCAATAAAGAAGGCACAGAAACAAAACAAATCTCTCAATTAATTATATGCTAACAGGAGTTATAAATATCCTATATAAGAAATCCCCAACACTGGTAGTACTAGGTATCTTAGGCAAGTTCTTGATATATTAGTCTCCTTTATATGGAGATAGCAATAAACTATCTAGTAAACTACAGTTCTAAGAAGTGTTGCTTCAATAAATGAGATTTATATGCTAAAAGGTATTTCATTAAATTGATTGGTTAAAATACCTCCCCTATTCCTCAGATTTTGTTAAGAATTAAGAAAAAAATCCTATACTAGATAGTTACATAGTTCCCTTATCCTAGTTGAATGAGATGTAAATAAATGTCTTTTATACTATTTATTGATCTATAAATCCTTAGACAGTACAGGTAATTACTTATTCCAATTGTTTCTAAGATCTATCTTAGTAATTAATAAAGGTATCAAAACTGATGCAAGAATGAGCTAACAAGTTTAAAAAAAATAGTACTATATTATTCTTATATTAAACTTATTTATTATAAAATAAAATATTAATAAAAATATTAATTTTATTATTTTATTTATTTATTTATTTGAAAACTGATTTATTTTATACCTTGTCTGATACTTTACTAAAAATATCATATTTAGGGATAATTGGAATTAATATTTGACTATACTGTCTAAGGATTTACAGATCACTAAAGAGAAATAAAATAGAAAGCTATCTATTTGCATAACTCATTCTATATCTAACCTAATTAAGATAAGAAAAATATATAATTACCTAATGTAAATACTTATGTTTAAAAAATAAAGTTGTGAATAGATCAGATAAATATGAAATTTTATTATTTTATATAATTTAGGAAATAGTTATTTATTTGAATGAATATTTTATAATGGAATTTTAAATTATAAATAATTATTAAAACAATTAAATAAGAAATATTTATTGTAATATTAGTATAAAAATAATATAAAATTTAAAAATAAATATAAATTAAAATTATTAATATTTTTTTATAAAATTAAAACAATTCATTATTATAAACTATAAATTTAAAATATTTTTAAAAAAGTTAAACATTAAGAAAATAAAATTATAAATAAATAAATACATACAGTATATATATATATATATTATTAAAAAAGTATATCAATTTCACTCTTTCTGATTCTCCTTTTTCTTAAAAATTTTCTTTTTTAGTAATTTTTGGAAAAAGAACAAGACACATTAAACCCAACCCAACAGCACCTACAAGAGCTTACAACTATATAACCCTTTTTAAAAGATATATACAAGGCTTAAAAAACAAGTCAACAAATAAAGAAGTACATACTTTTCACAATAGTATTACACTCTGCTAAAATTTTTGAGAAAAGGAAAGACAAAAAAGAAAATCTGAATCACAGTAAGGCCAAAGAACCCAACATCAACTCTCCTAGCTCCTAACCAGGCCAGTACAGATTAATATCTTTCTAGACATTAGAAGGAACCTTCACAATATAATAGTTTTAACCAGTAAACCAATTAAAACTCAAAAGTTACAAAGACCCAAGAAAATATCAGGAATCCAAGAGAAACAGCTAAAAAACATAGATAATGAATCAGTTGCAATACATAAACAACAGATACATAATACAAAACATGTATACATCTTCACAATATACTCAAACAAAAATAACACTTATGTGACATATCTCTTAATATAACAAACATAACATATGTCCTAATCTAATTAATAAAGTTGTACCTCATACAACTAGGTATTCTACACAGATCAATAAAATAATAAACAATAGATCAATACTAAACAACAAATAGGTAAACAACTAGTAATTATCTTTTTGCTCCCCATTGATTAACAAAATATAACAATTACAAATAAACTTAAAAGTTTGACACTAAAATAACATATTTGGTAAACAAGAAAACAAACGTAAATCTATCAAAACAGTAGATCCAACAACAAAACATGGGACATAATATAAATAATACAGTAGCAAATATGAATAGAGCTCAATGGATACTACAAATAGTAAATAAAAGAGAAGAGAATATAGTGAATACCTTAGTCAAGCTTTCACAAAAACATGATAAGCATTTAAAGTTATGGGCCTCCCAACAACTATTACAATAAAAAGAAATCAAATTTAATAAAGAAGTGGCTGTATCACTTAAAATATATATAGTTTTAGATAATATTATTACCAATATACTGGAAATTAATGAAACAATCTTTCACAAAGAGCGGATCTTAACTTAACACTTACTACATCTTTGGCAACTGGGAAAAGGCAATGAAGAGGATCTTCTTCAACTCTATATAGAGGATAAGTTTCTGGAAATTATCAAAAATCCAGAAGAAATATATAGACTCAAACCTCAACCAAAGAAAATAATCGAACAAATAGACAGTAAATCAACAATAGATAATAAAATCACAATGACTTGTGCCCAAGAACAAGAGAAGTTAGATTCCCTAAGACTTAAAGAAAAAATCAAAAACCATTGTATAAGTGAACACAGCTCATATATGTCTAGAAATTGAGGACTAGTTTCACCAACAAATCCATATTTCATAAAGAAAAAAGGAAACTATAGACTTGAAGTAATGACAGTTAACATCTCAGGGAAGTCTGAAAAGGAAACCAAGGCTTACTTGGGCAATATACTAAAATTATTGCAAGAGAAAAGAACCCTCCTGAAGAAAGAATTCATCAATAGAAATGAATGGCTAATCTTTTGGGTACAAGAAAAAGAAGATATCCTAAAATTTATAGAAGAAACAAATAAAAAAGAAGACAACTTTATCATTCAATAAATAAATCCACAAGCTATGGATAATATATATAAAACCTAAAGAGATCTTAATAAAAAAATCTTTTGTGAAACCAAAACTAAAGAAAATACTCCTATCTGGCATATCTGCCTGATTAATGTAGATCAAAAAGTGAGCAAACATTATATAGCTAATACCTTAAAAGATATGTAGAGGTTTAAAACATCTATATCTATAAAATAAATACAAACCTAAGGTTGAGGCATATATCAAGTAATACAAATATCTCAACCTCAATCTAGAAGCAAAGTGAATGACTCCAATCAATACAAAAATGTTAAGAGCCATTTTCTCAAAATTAGAGAAAAGACTAGCTGAAGATTTTATCTAATTTCAAGTCTTTATTGGAAAACCCTAAAAGTCTACTAGAGAATTAAAATAAGAGACAATATAATGAACCAGAGTTTGATAATAAGCAAGACCCACTAAAACTCATATTGATAAATTTGAAAAAACTGAATTAAGTGATAGAGAAATCAATGATATTTTGGTTGAGAGAAATTATAACTCACTATGACTTCTGGATATAAGCAAAACATATACTAGTTTAGTAGCCAGTGTATTAAATGACACTCAAGCAAAAGCAACTATGTATCTAAAGATCTCTTTATACTTAGAAAACAGAATTTTACAGTAGTCTATTTTGCAACAAAAGAAGAAAGAAATAATGAATACAGACAATATATTTTTTTACAAGGATTGCATCTTTTTTGAAGTACCAAATATTCTACTAACTTAAAAAAGAAGAAATCCAAAAGAGTAATTAAAAGCCCAAAAGTAAAATATGAACATAGAAAAATAGAAATGAATGAGAATTTAGCCGCAGATACACCATCAAACATTAAATCTATAAAATTCACCTCTATCTCTCATGAAAATAAGAGTCAAGCAAACTAAAGACAAATTAGATATCACTATAATATGAGGATACAACAAGAAACTAACAGATCCAGTAGATATCCTGTAACAGAAAGCAATAGAGAACCAATAAATTAAAGATACAATCATTATAGAAATACAAGAGATGAATCAAAATCAGAAGTAGAAGTCTCACAAGATCCCCTGAATTGTATTTTACCAAATATTGCAAAACTAAATAGTAAAATAGGTAGATTAAAAGAACAATTAACCTTTAAAAAATCTAAACATAGTAACAAAGGAGCAAACTGCTCTTAAGACATATCAATTGTTAATAACAATAATGAGGAGCAAGAGCCTAGTTCCTCCTCAATATTTACAATAAACAAGAACAAAAAGTAATCAAATAAATTTAATAATATAATAGAATATAATAATAATTTAGATATAATATCATTTTTACAAAAGAAATGACAAACATTTTTAAATAGCCAAGTTCAAAATAAAATAATAGAAACAAACAATAAAGAGGGTGCAATTTCTAATAAAGTAGTAATAATAGATACATACAACATTAGAGATATTACAGACAAGACAAATTAATAGAGTCTTATTAAGGAAATACAAGAACAAGAAATAGGTATACTAGAATTATGCGAAACAAAATTAACCCAAACCAATGTGCAATAGGCCTTCAACAATCAAAAGGACTACAAGCATTTCTATAGTACCAATAATGAGACACCATTTGGAGCAGGAGTTAGTCTTTTGATCAGAAAAGACCTAAAAAAAAAAAATAGCATCTGTAGAAGAAGAAAATATATATATAGTTACTGTCAACCTTCTTATGAAACAGAAAAAAATTTGTATTATACAAATTCCATTCTATCAGACAAAAAAAAGAAGCAAAAAGGTACAGGAGAAATTAATAAACCTTATTAAAAGAAAGTATGGGCTAGGTTATCTCACAGTTGTGATGAGAGATTTCAATGCAGTTTACAACTCATCAAAAGATAAACAAACCTCTTTCAAAGCTATGTTTAAACCATTATGGCAGCCAGAAATTCCATTGTTCAACTTTCTAGATAAATGGGGATTTATAAACATACAAGCTATATAAAAAGAAAAAACAAAACTCTGACAAGATGGGTCTCAACAAGCAATAGCAGAATAGATTATATCTGGATATTATATAATCATGCAAGCTATCTCTTATTTCATTTCAATAATCAAGATATAAAGAATATTATGGTGTAGCAGGTTGATCAGTGAGTCTGTCACCAATGATCAAAAGCTCGCATAACCTATAGATAGAAGAGTCTGTCCTTCTATTACACATACAAAACAATACCAAAAATCAAGGCAGAGGCGTAAAAAAATTTGGGCGAGTCTCAAAATAGTTTTCCCTAAAACTACTTATAACTTCACTGTTATAACAATCTATCCAAAAGATTTGTCTTAATATTCGTCATTTTATTAAGTCATTAAAGAAAGTTACATTTATATATTTTTATATATAGGGCTATTATATAATCACTATATCTATTCTAGTATTATGTCATGCATAAATTGCTTCTTGGTCAGCTAATTTTTTATTACCTTACCTTATAGTTTTTTACCTTTTTGATACGAATAGATTGTTCACATATTCTTCTAGCTTGCAAGGGATATGGTGATAGCCAGTAATTAATTGATTCACATAAGCTTCAGTTACATCACAATCATTGGTCACATGACCATAGCAAAAATTCTGAACTTTGTTTGACTTCTTTGGCCTTTAACAATGGGAAGTGACCATACTATACTAGTAATTATGCTTCATGATAAAAACCTGTTCACAAGAAGTGGAGTCAATAAATCTTCCACAGATACTCAAAAATGAATAGACATAAAGGAATTATTTCCAATACAATGGCAAACATATCAAGAAAGTCTGAATTATAAGGTTAAAACAATTCTTGAACCCATGCTATAGGAAGAACTAAACCATAAGGAAAGAGAAACCCAGGCAAACAAGCTTTGTAAAGCTTTTGAAAAACTGCTATATAAAACAGCATTCAACAAACTTGTAACTAAAAATGTAGCTCCAAATGAAGAAAGAAAACATGAGTACAATTACAAGTTTGTTGAATATAGAAAAGCCTTATAATTAAAAGGGCTTTTTAACAAGGCAGAAACATCAAAAAATATAACTAATCTACAGACCCTTAGCTTAGCTATAGAAAAACATAATATTATTCATAAGCCCAATCACCAGATTGAAAATATCCATGTTTAATATAGTATTTCCAATATACACTGAAGAACCCTAAAAAAAGATATCCAATATGTGATAGAAGGATTAAAGTTCATATGTCAAAGATTGGATGCCAAAAAGACAAGAGATACAATCAAAGCAACTCTATAATGAAGGTGTGAAGACTTACGACACAACTAAAAATGAATGGTTAACTCTCTGACAAATCAGTTAGAAGCAAGATCATACTTGATAGAATAAAAATTAAGAAAAACAATATCAAATACATTACAATACAGAAAAGTGAAATTGAAGAAAAGGTTAGAAAGTATTACGTAGAGAAATTCAAAAAATAAAATTCTAGTTATGACAGTTTACCAGAGAATTGGAAGGATGAGTACAAGTCCAAAGAATTCATACAAGAAGCTTGGTATAAAGAATTATTGGAACCAATCTCCCAAGAGAAATTAAGCAAAACATTACATATACTTCCAAATAATAAAGCTTCAGACAGATCACAAATTAGTTATAAAATGCTTAAGAAATTAAGCCAGAAAGGACAGAAATTCTTGAAAAGAATACTTAACAACTTTTTAAAATGAAAAGTTACTCCAATTTATTGGAAACAAAGCTATATATATCCAATAGTTAAATCAAAGCCATGGGTTGTGAACTCTCAAATATTAGACCCATCGTTCTATTAGAGGTCACAAGAAAATGATTTACTAAAATTCTTACCAATTGGATAGGTAAAATTTGTAAAGTCAACAATATTTTCAGAGGGCTTAACTATACAGGATTATTTGAAGAAAATATAGTAGAACCTATTCAAATTCTCAACAATATCTATGAAGATGCTAGAGAAAACAAGAAGGAACTGTGGATACTTTTTTAGGACACAGCCAAAGCATACAATACTATTGACTTAAAAATGTTAGTTATAGTAAAGCAATAGAATAAATTAAAGTTCCAAAAGGTTTTATTACTGTAAGATTATAATGCATTTATTCCAAAGAAATTTTCAAATTATATTTGAGAATAATCTTACAGAACCTATTATAGTAGGAGATGGAATTGATTAAGAAGAAACCATCCCATCCTTACTCTGGCAAATCTTTTATGATCCTCTACTTTGCAAAATTTAGAATGATACTCAAAGGGGATACAAAATAGTAGTTACCTGAAACCCTAATCTAAAAGACCATAATATTAGAAAGTTAAATCAAGATATGTGGTTATAGCCTTTATGGATGATATGATATGGGTAGAAAGGTCTAAGAAAGATATGAAAGAAATCTTGAAAATTGCAAGAGCTTTTTATAAGGCCAATGATTTCCAAATCAATAGCAATAAGTTGATACTTGTAACTATTAACAATTCTAATTATTATCCAGAAAAAGTGCATATAGCTATCAAAGAAAAAGTAGTTAAAGAACTTGATAGAACAGAACAAGCCAAATTTCTAGAAATCTGGACTGGCAACTAAAAGATTTCAATTAAACTCAAAAAACGTGTGTTTAAAGAAGTCAACATAGTTACTAGAGTCCTGAAAAACAAAAGAATGACTGATAAATGAACTCTCTATATTCTAAACAAGATATTAATATCCAGAATAAAATTTAAAATGCAATATAGTATATTTTTTTGAAAAATATGCAATACATTAATAGCAGCATATAGAAAACTTTTCAAAAATAAAAGTATGTTATGCAGATCTATATCAAATAGTGTAATTTATCATCCAAAGATTCACAACTTGAAAAATATCTGGATGCTGCAATGAAAAGTCAAATAATATTTTTATGTAACAGGCTAAATGATTCAGGACCAATTAGGATCACAACAATTATTAGACTCAAGTAAGTACAAATCCAATATTGGGAGTCTCTTAATTTACTAACTTGCAAGTCATTAAGCCACTTATTGGATAAAGGCAACTTCTCACTCTAGATAACTAAATTGGCAAAAGATATAAGGATACACTTTCATAGTTGAAAATAGCAATAAATATTTAAATGGAGTAAAGGAAATAGTCCGATGCAAGAATACCTTACATTAAAGAATCTAGAAAGGCCATACCATCTTTAAGAAATAATAAACTGATGTATTTAGATCAGTTATTAGATCAGAAAAGTATGGAAATAAGAAATTGGTGAATGCTTTAACTAATACAAAACACAAGCAAAGGACCTATTCTAGAGTGGTACCAGATCATAATCAAAAACCTTTCAAAAGTATAAGTATGACAACTCACAATAACTTGGAAAGAAGACTATACAAAATGGGAATCAAAATATTCTAAAATAAGTTTTAATCAAAACTTGTAATATAAACTATAGGCAGTAAGGAGCAACAATAATGATCAGTTAATTTGGAGAAAATTAAAACAAGTAAGTGAGAAATATAATGCAATACTAGAATACTTTATCTATTACAGTTCCAATAATGATTAGGAGACAAGATTACAAAAATGCACTGGATACTCAAAAGAAACAATACTAAACAACAGTTATATTATTAAAAAAGATAAAAAGAAATCTACACGATACCTTATTTCAATAAAAGAATATCTACTAGAAGAACAGGAGACCTAAAAATTCCCAATCTCAAAGCAACACTCGAGAACATGATTATAAAAGGAATCTATAGAAAATAGTATCCTTTCAAGACTTTTTTTCAAAACAGCAAAGTAAACCGTCTGAATATAAAAACATGGGAAGAAACTATAATCAGAGAAAATATTAAAAAAGGAGTATATCTAGATTAGTTAATAGAAATATTTCAATGCAATTTAGGATCTAAAGAAAAACTGATCTTTTATTCTGATGAATCACTGATCAATTACAGTAAAGAAGAAATGAAAATGGATGTTGTGTGGATTCAGATAGAAAATACTGAAAAAGTAAGTAGCTTTCAAACAGAAGCAGATAATTGACCATCTTCTCTACAAGGGTTAAATTGGTAGCAATTCTAACTATATTTCGAGTAGTTTCTATTAATAACACAGTTGAAGTTCATATGGATAGCTAGACTTATATTACTAAATGAAAGAAGATGGAAAAAGAGGATCCAAAAAGAACACACAAGAGATGGCTAAAAGAAAAAAATTAGTTTCTATGGGTATGAATAGTGGAACTAACAAAGAAAAAAACATTAAACCTGAAGCTTATCAAAGTTAAAGTACATTTCAATAATCCTTATAATAAAGAAGCAGATGCTTTAGCCAAAAAAGCCCTGAAACTCCCACCAATTGAATAAAGAGATCTTAACTTCCACAAGATTATTACAGAAATCAGATGACAAAATATGACCTTAGATGACCAAATTAGACAGTTTATCAAAAATATAAACACCAAAATAATTGCTTATTAGTGGACTCAGCAAAACTGAATAGATAAAAAATAGAGTCATTAGATTTTAGAACAACAAGATTACACATGAGATTTGGTGTATGAAAGAATAAAAAATGGTCATATATGGGATACATCTTTCAAAAATCTCAATAAAAAAACTTTCTCATCAAACTAACCAATGAAGAGCTACCAACCTTATGTAAATTGGGTACGAGACGACCTGACCTATAAAAGCAAGTGAAGTGCATTGCATATAGCCAACAGGATGAAACACTAGAAAACTTGCTAGAATGTCTAGCTTATAAGAATCAACTTCAAGAATTATGGAATAAAGAAATAGATGGAACTCTTAAAAGCTTTAAACAGCTTTTACAAGAAAGAAGAAAGGAAGCTAAGAAAAAAAGTAATAGATAAAATATCAATAATTAAAAAGAACTAGAAAAATTTGACGAGTGGATTTCTAGACTAGTGGAACAGATCTCTACAACTAGTTAAGATATTCTAAGCTTTTGTGTTGGTCTCATAAGAAAAAATCTCATTTTAGAAATGGCAGACCTAAAATGTCATGGTAAATGTATAGGAAAAAAAGCTAAAAAATGGATAATAAAGATGTAAAAAAGAGTGTGCAATCAAATTCAAAAAAGAATTTGGAACAAGATATGTGAAAAGGTTATTGAATGGGAGCAAATTTAGGGAATCAGTAAAAAAGACAAGACAAGAAGACCTCTAATTCTTTCAGGCCAGGAAACTATGCCCTTATCAAGAAAAGAATTACTACTGAAAAAAGAAAAACTAGAATATAAAAGCCTCAAAAAAATTCTTATAAAAGGAGTGGAGTATGGAATGGAGTTGTTGGAATTTTAAGCCTGATCAGAACATCAAAGAGTGATCTGTAGTAGTAATCTGCAGGCAATGAAGTTAGCAGTTGGAAGGGTTTATACCTGAACTACTAATGGAGTAATAAATCACTCCCGAAGTTGCACTTAGAGTTTTAATAAAATTAAAAACAGAGACAAATGAGTTAGGTAGAGATTTAGCTTTAGTGAAATATTCAATAATATATAGTATACAAATGTTTAATAAAGCACACATATCTAGCCTGACTTAGGGTTTAAAAAAAAAATCAATTTCACTCTTTTCACTAATCCTCTGATCATACACAAAAAAGCTATTTGCAAGAAGTTTTTATACTTCTAAGCTAATAAAAGTCTTAATACTCTCCTTAAAACAACTTGAAGAAACTTCAAGAGTCATCAACTACTCTTCCTCCCCTTGCTTACTATCCTCTTCAAATAAAAATTTGACCTCTAGTGACCATAAAGGTCAAGAAAACCTTTTCCATCAATGGCAATAATGTTCTGAAAGGATAAAAAACTATGTGCCATTATCTTACACTGTAGAAAAATACTATAGAAGAGTTTATGTGATAAGAGACAACTTTTTCACTCTCTTGTCACTTGTTACCTTCTCATAATGCTCATTCTTGGTTTTTTTTGAGAAATTTTGTCTACCTCAGCTTGACCCTGAATTTTGAGTAACACAAAGTTTCTCACACTGAGATTGAACAGGCAGCTTATATTAGTAAAAGAATGTAAACAAGATCCCATTGGTCCCCTCTCATGTCTAAATGCATTTTTTCAGCTCTATAAGAACTTGAGATCCACTATAAATTATTGAGTTGTTACGGGTGGATATAGGATACCTATCCATTACATCATTAGTTCCTTCTAGAAAGAGTCCATCCAAACATAGTTAAGATTATAAAATGCTATATCTAATTTTTGCAGATGTAGTCACCTACCTCTGGTTACCAGATAGGTCCCCTAGCTCCATCTAAAGATAAGTCCCTAAAGAAGTTAGGAATAAAAGTCAAGTGTTCCTTATTAGGAAACATTAAAATTTTTAAATTAATAACTATAAAAAAACTATTCACAATTGTTCTCTATTATCTAAATCATTGATTTATAATATTTCCTGATTTTTGTCCCTATTAAAGTGAAGAGCTATGAATTTTGTTCCTCAAAAAGGAACATAAGTGATCTGCAAAATTTTATATACTAAATACTTTAAGGACCTATTATTAACTCTATCGAATAAGTAAAGATTCGAAGATAGGGTACTGATTCCTCTATTAATTCCTTGGCTCAGCTTTTAGGACACAAAGAATGGAATGTATGAATAGTGACCTTTACCGCATTATTGTATAACAACAAAAATAAAAAAATGATTTGTGGATTAGCTTATTGGTATCAATACATTTATCTTGTAGCAAGCTAATCGGCGAATTGTCGCTAATGACCAAAAGCTCGCATAACCTGCGGATAGAAGAGTCCGTCCTTCTATCACACATACAAAACAATACCAAAATCAAGGCAGAAACATAAAAAGATTTGGGTGAGTCTCAAGGTAGTTTTCCCTAAAACTACTTATAACTTCACTGTTATAACAATCTATCCAAAAGATTCGTCATGAGATTCGTCATTTTATTAAGTCATTGAAAGAAGTTACATTTATACATTTTTATATATAAGGCTATTACATAATCACTATGGCTATTCTAGTATTATGTCATGCATAAATTGCTTCTTGGTCAGCTAATTTTCTATTACCTCAGCTCATAGTTTTTTACCTTTTTGACACGAATAGATTGTTCGCGCATTTTTCTAGCTTATAAGGGGTATGGTGATAGTTGGCAATTAATTGTTTCGCATAAGCTTTAGTCGCGTCACAATCGTCGATCACGTGATCATGGCAAAAATTCTGGACTTTGTTTGATTTCTTTGGCCTTTAACAATCTCTACTCCCAACCTTTTTCTATTTCCAAATGAGATTGAACCTATTTTTTCTTTTTCCATATTTTTTTGAGAAAGTGATTCAATAGTTATCCTAAAGATTCTCTTTTCCTACTGAGCATTAGTATCTTACTTCCGTGTATAATCCGCATTGATGTTTTGGAAGCTTCTGCAAGAGAACACAAGTCGACTACCAAAGGTAATAGATAAAATTCCTGTATTTTTCAAGAACCTAAGTAAAGATATATGAAACATAACTGATATTGCACAAAAATTATTGATGGATCTGAAATATGTGTTTCCACTATAATATATAAATAGGTATTTGATACTATCTAAGAGGATTTAATAAATACCTTGAACAAAATTTTTTTCCTCTATATAAGTCATATAGCAAGAAATTGTATATATAGATTAACTATTCTATTTATTCATTTATTTTCTGACCTTCCTTCTTTCTCTCTCTTAAAATTTTTTCAGCACTAGTAATCTTTTACTAGTTCTTATTTCAGAGACAGCAACATGCCTGAGGTTGATCACTATAGTTATATTATTAGCTTTATAGGTTTATAATTATATTTTTAATATATTTTTTTTTAACGGGGGACTTACACCTTGTTTATTAGATGTTTTATGATGAGTATGTACAAATTTATCTTATACAAATTTATCACTCTATCTACCTAAGTAAACTCATTCAAGAAATCTTCTTATCATTTATTGCCAAGTACTGATATATACTTGATTAATTTGCCAAAGCTCTACCTGTCCCATAAAAATTTTGTTGAAAATGAGTAGATTGTGTTCCAGCTGATCCAGTGATGGCTAGCATGTGCCGTGATTGCATTGATACCTGAAATACATGATTTGTGTGTATTTTTTTTTGTAGTTATAGGATGCCATTGTCTTTTGTCTTTTGCTGTGATATTGTGCTCTTTTTCCCATTGTAAAAAGTTATCACATCTTTGGTTCCATTTTTCTTGTACCTTAAGGAATCTATTGATGATACTTTTGATAGTTTCTCTGTAATGCTCTGCTGGTGTATAT
The DNA here is from genome assembly GCA_910592055.1 of Acaulospora colombiana. Lineage (NCBI taxonomy): Eukaryota > Fungi > Glomeromycota > Glomeromycetes > Diversisporales > Acaulosporaceae > Acaulospora > Acaulospora colombiana. Next base: position 20,226 of record CAJVPT010000081.1, read on the forward strand.
TTTTTAATAGTCTTTATTAAGTCCATTGTGAGGGCTTCTCTTGCTATGTAGTTCTTGACTTAATTTGTCCAAAGTTTCGCTTGTTTATTGAGGTCTTTGTTGAGGTTGTGTTTTGTGAATATGTTTGATCTACTGCTGACTTCTTTACTGATTATTTGTTGTAATTCTTTGTAGATATTTACTCTATTCTCCCTGCATATCATGTAGTGTATGTTGGTTTCTATTTGTTGACAGTTAAGACATTGATTATCCGTATAGGTGTTTGCCACTCTTCTGTTTAGTTTGTCCTTGGTAGGTAATTCTAGGTTCCAGAGTCTATATCTGAAGGATCCACTATTGTGATCCTCTCGATTGATAGGTCCTGTTGTGAGTTTTGATGGTGGTCTGTTGGTAAGTGAGACCTCACATATGATGTCATTTAATGTGGAGGTACTGTCAGTTGTTGTGAGGTTGTGGTCAAGACTTCTCCAATTGAGAATGTGTTTTGTGCTAATTAAATTTTTGATGGACGTTGAGATTGTAATGTCTAGGGTGTGTCCATTCCATTCTTGTGTCCAATTCACTGTATTGCTTCTAATTGGTATGCATTAAATCTCGGCTGCCTTTCCTGGTAGAGTTGCCTCTTTTGCTAGGAAGTCTGCTCTATCATTGTGTTTGTCATTGCTGTGAGCTTTAATTTTTTTCCAGATGACATAAAGTTTTTGACTTTCTATAATGTGAGTTATGGTATTGATTAGATTGTTGTTTTTGAGTGTTCTCAAGTTGGCTGGATTTGTTTGTGTCTTATTTATTGCTTCTAGGACTGCTTGGCTATCACTACAAATAGTAATAGTACAGTTGGCTAGTGCTGTTATGAGGAAGGTAAGTATTGTGGCAAGTTCTGCTCTTGTTAAGAATGGGAACTTGTTTATTTTCCCTTGGAAACTGATGTCTGGCCTTTGAGTAATGTGCCAGCCAAATCCCATTTTTTGGTTTGAGTCTAAAGATCCATCTGTGAAGACTGAGATTTCATGAAGTTTTCCTATTTTGTGTCATATTGTTGCCAGTTCCTCAATTGTTCGTTCTGTTGTCTTGAGGTATCTTTAATAATAGTTTTGTTGACTGTTATTTGATTGTTGAGAATGGTTGGTGGTGGGAGAAGGGTTGAATGTGAGAATTTGTCTATGAGAATGTTGTTGAGGCTGTCGGGTAAGATTCTGCTTCTTTGGCAAATTTTTTTGAAGGGTTAGTTTCTTGAGCTAGTTTTGCTTTTGTGGACGTTAATATTAATCAGGCTGTTCTTTTCTTTATAGAAGATAAATTCTCCTTGTTTTCCTATGGTATTCAAGGGGCATCCATCACATTCTTTTAGGGGGAGTAATTGTTGTTGGCTCTAATATAATGTTGTAGTTTAATCGTGTTCTATTGGATGGCACGCTTTCTGCTGATGATGCTTGTATTAGTTCCTTGTGATACAGTCCATTTGATTTCTTGATTTGGTATTTCTATTGCTAGTCTGTAATTGATTTTTGTATTTTGTGTATATATTCATCTATTTTCAATCAGAGTTAGGATTTTTTGGTTTTGTTAGATTTCTTTGAACCAGTTGGGTGTTTTTCTATTTGGTTTCTTGATTGCCATTATTATTTCTACCTATGCTGCTAGTCTGGATCCTGTATAGTTGGTTATTTGATTCAGGAAGAGAATATGATTTGTTGCGAGCTGTTTTCTATATTTATTATACCACCTTGGTTCTGTTATTTCTTCAATGGTTATGTCAGTTTCTTTGAAGATTTGAATGTTTTGTGCTATTCCTGTATATTTATGTTATCTGAGAAGGAAGATGAGATCATGTGTGAAGTCGTGTCCTTGAGGTAGAAATGGGTCTGTGAATTGTGTACTTGTTATGGATTTGGTTGACCACCATCTATTTTGCACTTCCTGTAAATGCATGCTAGTGATTTTCCCTATAATATCTTGTCTGTTTATTCTTTTGTACCAGTTGTTGGCCTGGAGTAATAGTTGTCTGTCCCAAAGGTGGAAGAAACCATATTCCAGTAGGTTGTATAGGATTGTGTTAGGTGCTGTTTTTGTCAGGTTGAGTTTATGTTTGTAGATAGGGTTTAGAATACTCATGATTTTGTTACAGTTTGGTTCTATAAGAATCCAGACTTGATTATGTAGATATCTGATTTGTTTGTCTGTTGTTGTTTTCCATTTGATCATGTTGGCATATTTGAGTGTTTTTTCTTTTATCAAATGTTGTTGGTATATTTTTGCTCCTTTGCCTTTCAGATATACAGTATCCCTAGGATTCTAGCTGCTTGATTTGGTGGGAGTATTGTGATTGGTTGTTCATAAATTAGGATCTGGTTGTTTGGGTCATATGCAGAGTTGAGGACTAAGAGGTTTGATTTGGATGTGTTGATATGAATGTCATTTATTGTGAAAAAGGATGAGCAGATGTCGCTTATTTTTTGTAGTCTTTTTTGACTACTTGCTATTAGAGTGGTGTCATCTATAAATACTAGGCATGAGATATTTTGGGTTGAAATAGTTGGTGGTACTGTGGGATCCTTCCATTTTTCTGATATGAGGGTATATCCCTTTCGTGTTTTTGAGATCAGGGATAGGAGTGGGTTGTAGAAGATTCTCCAGAATAGGGGTGATATAGTGTCTCCTTAATCGATTCCGTCTTCTACTATATATTGTGGTGATGGTCCGAATGGCATAATGACATAGTTTTGTCAGTTGTCGCAGATGTTCATGATAATTTGAGTGATAATATCTGTGCATTTAATTCGTTGGAGTGCTAGTTTGTGTCTTTGAATGTTTACTGAGTCAAAGGCTTTTGCCATGTCTAGGCTTAGAATCCATGCTTCGTTGCCATGTTGTTTTGCATCGTCCTGGATTGCTCTGATTATGTGAATAGGTTCTTGTGTGCTGGAACCTGGAAGGGCTGCCCAGTTGTGCTCAAATAGGATTTGGTAGATGGTGAGGATTTTAACTAATCTGTTGTTGATGATTTTTGTGAATATTTTCTGTGTTGTTTCAAGAAGAGTAATCAGTTGTGTTATGTTAATGTTGTTTTCCCATGGTTTTGGTTTGGGGATGGGGTAAATACTGCCTTGACTCTATTTCTTTGGTACTTCGCCTGTTTGTAGTACATTGTTGAAGAGGTCTGCAATATAGTTTATTGTTTCTTTGATAAGTTTTTTCAGTGCAATGTAAGGGATTCCTAGCGGCCCTGGTGCTGATTTGTTGAAGTATTTCCTAAGTACCTCTTGGATTTCTTCTGTTGTAATGGTGTTGGTTGCATTATTGTACCATTTCTTGTTCACTTGTTGCAGTTGTTTGTATTCTTCCTTCCATATTGTGGAGTGGGTCGTCTTGATGTTGCATTTGCTGGTCCAGTTCTGGTAATGTGTCCTGACTGCTTCTTTGATTTTTTTTTGGATTTGTGATGATTGTTTTCTCCAGTTTATGTGTGATCAGCTTGTCTAGTGTGATGTGTCTTTTTGGGTTATCAGTTAGGTTTCTGATTATTTGTTTTTTGTTGGTATTGAAGTATGATTGTCTTCTTAGTAGTCTTTCAGATATGGCTTCTGATTGTTTGTTTCTGCACAGTTTGTTGAAGATTGTTTTGTATATGTCTCTTGTGTTTTTGATAGATTTAATCTATTTTGCAATGTTGGCTAAACAAGAGGGCTCTTTTGGAGGTTCTATGGTGATAGAGTATTTCTTGGCTAGTTTATTCAATATGGACTTGATTTTCTTGAGGACATGGTCAGATGGTGGGTCGTTGTTGAGAAGTTGTCTGCTCAATGAGTGAATTTTTGAGAGTTTGCATAGAGCATCAGCAGAGGGGCTAGGTGGTTTTGGTGCTCTCTTTTTTTCTTGTATTTTTTTATATGGAGAGCTGCGCTTTATAGAATAGTATCTCTGAGGAGGTTCCATTTTTTGTTCACTTTATCTGGGGAGGTGTTTAGATTATCCCATGATTGTTCGAGCTTGGATTGTATATGTTCTCCAAAATCTTTCTATTTTTCTTGAGGTGTGTCCTACCAATTATATCTGGTATTGGGTTGTGATCTGTATCTGTTCGATTCAGGGGGGTCAGTGTTCCAGTGTTGTATATTGCAGTAGGTTGTGTTATGATCGGTTTCCATCATTTATTTGTCAGTTTCTTGTATTTATGCTTTTGTGAGGAGCCAGAGTGGTGATGGAGAGATCCATATTTGGTCGATTCTACTGACTGTGTCTTCTGTATTGCTCCATGTGTGTTGGGTGCTGTATGGATTGATTTCTCGAAAGGTATTTATTAATTGGTTGTTTGATAATCATTGTATAAGCTTGCCCATTGGAAGGTATTGCTTTGTCTTTGGAAACTTTGAATTGGGCATATCTACGCTGGGGTTAGGAACTGAGTTAAAGTCTCCTAATATTATCATTTGGCTGTTTGAGGCTTTTGCTTCATTGATTTGTTTGAGGACTTCTTTGGTGCACTCTTGGTTTGACTGGTGTACTTGGGCCAGGAGGTAAATGACGATAATTCTGAGTTTACGTTTGAATTTGAATAGTAGGTCTATTATGATTATTCTGTCCTTCTATATATGCTTTTTATAGATATGCTTGGCTAGGTTTTTTTCAATTAATAGTGCTACTCCAAACCCTTTCCTTTGGTTACTTGAGTTACTTCATATGGTTTGGTAATCCTGGAATTGGATGAATCTTCCTTCCATGTTGTTAAGATTTGTTTCTGTGAGTGCGAGTATACTCAGTTTGTGTTTATTGATCCATTCTGTCTAGAGGAGTAGTTTTTCTGGGTTCGATTTGAGACCTCTGACATTTGTTGTGAAGATATTCCAGGTTTGTCCTATGATTTGATAGTTTGGGATGTGTTCGTGATGTTGTTTATGTAGTGTGGTAGTATTGTTTATTGATGTTACTAGTTTTTCTTGTGGGGGTTTGGGATTATCATGGTTTTTTGGTGATAGTGCATCAGTATTTTTATCTATTGTAAAGTTATTGTCTGACCATGATGGATTTGTTGGGAGTTGTTGTGTTCTAGTGAAGGGTTGTTGAGGTTGTTAGTTTGATTGTTATGTGTTGTGTTTGTATTCACATGTTCAATGTTATTATTGGAGTTGCTATATGTGTTTTCCATAGTTATTGGTTGTCAGTGATTTTGGTTGAGGTTTGAGCTAATGCATCCATTGTGGTGAAGATTTGGTTCATTTTGTCTTGCATCCTATCGATGGTGGAGAAGAGTTGTGTTTGTGTATTTCTGAGGTCTTCGAAGCTATCTTCCAATATGGATTATGTACTGTTGAGTTGTGATATGGGTGTTAAGTCTTGTGATACTGGTGTTTGTTCACTATCCATTGATTCATAGTATTCTTCATCATAGTATTCCAGGTTGGTGATACGCCATCCAGATCTGCCACTTGATGTTTGATAGTATTCAGTTGTTGTTGGATTTCTCTGAGCATGTTACTTATATCTTTGAGGGTTTTTGGGTTTTCCTGTTTCGGTTTGGTTGTTCAGGAAACTGCTGTTGCATATGTTCCTGCTTTTGATGTTTTGGGTGTTTTTGGTTTATTGATGTTGTGGATTGATAAAGTTTTTTCTGGTCTGAATTTGTAGTATAGGTCTCCAAATTTAGTTACCTGGTTTTTGTTATAGGTGTCCCATTGGAGGTGTTTTTCCTTGGTGGGGTAGTTTTTGGCTAGGTGAGAGGATGCGTCACATATTACACATAATTTTGTTGAGATTGGGGTGAATAAAAGAGTTGTTTCTCTTTATTGGTATTGTGTTTGTGCTGCTGCTAAAAGGTCTTCTTGTGTTTTGAAGCTGACGACTGTGAATCTTTTAGGTTTATAATCCCTGTTTGCTGCCCTTGGGATATAACATGTACGTCCCTTGCACTGTGTGAGGATATTTTTAATATCCCATGCTGATGTGTTGGGAGGAAGGTTCGTTAGTTTAGTAGTGATCTCATGTCTTTGTTTTATTTGTTGAAGTGTCCATTCTGCATCGTTTATTCTCACTGAGTCTCCTTTGATTAAGATGCTTCTAACATCTACTAGTTTGTATTTGGGTTCTTGATCTTAGAAAGCGATTGTGACGTATTGTCACAAGTTTTGGGTTTTCATAGTGATGCCTTGGATTTGACCATGTTTGGCAAAGGTTTGTTTGACTTCTATGAGTCTTGTGTTCAAGGAGATGTACCATACTACTATGCAGTTTCCTTTATTGATTTGTTGGTAGCTAGTTTCCATGTGTATAAGCCTGTTATTGTCTATTTCTGGAAGCTCTATAGTTGTTGCATGTTCCACTGCATGTTGATCTGCAAAAATGGCGATGATTTGCATGTCTTCTTTTTTTCCTTCGCTGCGTACTATTAGAAGTCCTTCAGGGGAGTTGAGGGCTAGAATGATATGTTCTAATTTTTGGTATGTGGTTTTCCCTTTGACTAGTTTTGCTGGGATGCCAACCTTATATCGTTTCCATCCATATCGAATTGTTCTGTCAAATGATGATTTAGGTCTTCGTCTGCCTTGGGGGTTGTCGATTTCTCTGCTTTTGCCTTTGGAAATTGTGAATCATTTTTGTTCTGAGTTGCTTTCCTCCTCGGTTTCTATTTCTTCATCTGGGCTGTTGTTTCGAGCTATTTGTGGTTTCTGGGTGGTGATTCTTCTATAATGTTTTTCTTGTTGCTTACTCTGTTCAATAGTTGTGTTGAGTTGTGTTTCTACTATATCGCTTCATGAGGAGGTTGATGCTTCTGATTCCTGACTTTGTTGAGGTGGGAGTTCTGTTTTATGTTGTTGATTTTCTTGTTGCGTTGTCTCTTGTTGTGTGATTGTGTTGGTTGTATTATTGTTGAGTTGATAGTTATTGTTGAAGATAGTAGTTGTTATTGATTGTGTGGGTTTCTTAACTGCTATTGTAGTGGGTTTCTTGGCTACTATCATAGTGGGTTTCTTTGTATATGGTTGGGTTCTGACCAGGCCAGTTCTTTGCTAGCTCTTTTATCGTATCTCAAGGTGTGCTTCGTAATTGTGAAAGGGTTGTTGAAAGCTCTGGGGCTTTTGTTGTGACTTGTCATCTTTCTTTACCTTTCATCTTTAAAAGTTTTCAAAAAAGGAAATTTTTAAGGATCTGGTTGGTTACGGAAAAGAGTTTTTTTTTTTTGATTATATTTTTAATATATATTATATCAAAATTTAAAAACTATATTCAATAAAATAAAGGCTGAGTTGGCATTTAAAAAAATAAATATTAAAAAAATGTATAATATACAATTTATTATTTTATATGTAAATTATATTTTTAAAGATAAATATAAATATCTGAATAAATTAAATAAACTATTACTATATTAATTCTAGTTTAATATATCCAATATTTTTTTTTTTTATAAAAGTTGGTGAAATTATGCTATTTGATTTTTATTTAATCATTGGTACCTTCTTTTATATACAAATTAAATTGTGAGAAAAACTATATTTATGATAGGAAAAAAACTGTTGGCTCATCTAAATGAACCCTGCGACTTGTTGCAGTTCACCTAAGATGGATATTAGCATGTCATAACTCCACTAGCACTAATATTTAAAGAAAAAAGTAGGGTAGGTGAGTATCCATTCTATAGAATGTTGCTTATGCAATGGTTGATTACTTCTATATATAGATGTCCATTGATGCTTTAAGTGGTTCTACCCTGTTGTCTCCCCATGTTTGTGGGTCTTTTTGTTCCTCTTATATATTCACATTTCTTCTTTAATGAGATATCTTGAGTTCTTTCCCATTCAATGACTAGGTTATATCCCAGTTTTCAAATTTCTCTCTTTTCTTTTCAAAAATAGTCTGTTATAGCCTTCAAAGCTATCTTCGCTACTTTTGCATCACCTGTAATTTCTTCTGCTACCTATCTCATCTTGTATATAATTGCCTCCCTAATGATGTCCAACCATCCTATCTTACTGATCCTTCTGATTCTCTTGATTCTGGTGGATTAAGGTGTCTTTTTCAAATGTTTTGTATAGTTTCTCTTTGTTTGTTACTATTTGCCTTGGCTGTGAATTCTTTGGTGAGGAAGGATATATACTTCTCCTTCAGTCTTGTTCTGTTTGATTCACAAATAAATGGATAAAGGTCTCTTTCTTCTTGTTTCTTACAAATTATGCATATTGGGTTTTTGTATAGATGTAGTTTCTGTACATTTCTTTTCACTATTGTAAGGTGTTCATTAAGTCATGTTTTCTACTGAAAAGCTCTGTCTCTGTGGTTCTGCTAATCTGTGCAGAATAATGTAATCTTGGATGGAGATAGTGTCTATATAGTGAGATTGCAGTCTATTTCCTTAAACTTTTGTTCAGAGAGTTACTCCTGTGTTCTTTTCAGGGTTTTCTATTTACTTGTCTATTTGATCTTAAGGAGGATTTTCCCTACTGTCCTGAATAGGGTTCATGAAAGATTGGTCCCATTTGAATACTGTCATGTTACTTGTCAAGTATAGCTCCTGGATCCTAATTATTTCCTTGGAATTATCTATTATTGTCATTGTGATTAGCTTGTCTGCTGCTTCATTTTCCTTATTTTCTAAGTATTTTTTTACATTACCTTGATTCTTTATATAACCAAGATTTCCAAAATAGTATTAACCAGATTTCTGTTTGGTTTTTGTCTTCCAGTTCCTGGTTTTGTTCTTTTGCTAGCTTTCTGAATTGTATTAATTGCATCTTGGCTATCTATGATTATTTCTATCTTCTTTCTTGCACTTATTATACTGACTACTATAAGTATTACTGTTAATTCTATTTTAGTAGAGAATGGGATGTCCTGGATTCTGCTTGAAAAATAATGATTTGTGTTTCTACTTTCATTTGGATCACCCATCCAATTCCTATTTTACTGTTTGTATCTTGCCTTATAAAGAAATCGTCTGTGTATATTTTTAGATTTTCCTAATTTGAGATTTCTTGTGTAATTTGTTGTAACCTTAATATTGTTCTTTCAGAAACCTTCAATCTTTTCTGAATTAATGCTTTTGTAATTGAAAGGGGATCCAGATATATTGATAACATGTTTGTGTCAGGAGCTTTTCTGTTGATTTTCTTAAGTACAAGCTTTATACCTTGTGGGGAAGATTAGAGTCTATTGATTAAGGGTTGCCTTGTATCCGTTTCTTGTGCTTGTATTGAGATGTAACCTTGAGTACTCTTCCTTACCTAAATATTTACTGAGTTTGTCAATAGTTGTGTTATTATACATTATTGTTGGTCCTTGTACTATCTCCTGAGTTTTAGATCATTGAAGAGCAGGCTTTACATTTGAAAATTGGTGATGTTTGATTTTTTCTGATTATGTGTATAGCTATAATGAATTGGTTGTCAAGGACTTTTTTTTTCTTTGTTATTATCATTATTTTTTCTTTTTTTGTGACAAGCTATTTAATTGTTAATTGTTGCTGATATAGTGCCACTAGTGTGTTGGATCTGAAGCTATTGATAATAGGGCTGTTGATTCTGTTATCTCTTAGTGATATCACTTCTTTTCTGATCTCTCTTAGTAGATTGTTGAGCTTACTTGCCAATTTTTAATCTCTCTATACTATAGAGGGGTTTTACCTTGTTTGCCTAATCTTGCTCTTACCTGTTGCCAGAAGAGGAGTCTTGTTTTATTGTCATTTGACAGTTGATCTAAGAAGAGTATTCCTCTGTATCTGTGTAAGTGTCTGTGTTCATTGTACCAATCTTCTATAACTATTTCTCTAATAGTTCTCCCCTCCTTCTTGATTGGTTTTCCAAACCATATATGTTTAGCTAAGGCTATCATGATTCTCTAGTACTTCAGCATATTCAAGATTTTATTTATTAAGTTTTTTCCTTTTTTTTTTCTGGAATAGTAGTCTATCTGTCAAAATTGATCTAGTTGACTAGTATTCATTTTGCATATGTTATAATATTATTTGTGTTATCATCTCTCCTAGATTGTAACTATTTAATCTGTTGTATAGATTTTTTCCATGCATGAGGATCTGTCTATTTTATAGATTAAAGAGTTTGTAATCAAAGCTAGCATAAAGGATGCAATTTGAGGTTGTTAATGCTAGTCCCACTTTGTGTTTGAAGACCTTGTTTATTTTACTGTTGAGTCTATCACACTCTTTCTCTGTCAAGATCAGGTTATTCAAGAGATACTCAATTGCTGGGAAAAGTGCATGGTTGATTAAATATCTTATCTATTTGTTTATAACTTTTCTCCATGCTAGAATTCTAGTAATTGCTTCTACCTTTCCTTTGATTATTTTTCTTTGATAAACTTTCTTGCCATCCTTCAATATCCATACTTCCAGAATCCTTGTTGCTTCCTTCTTTTGGAGTGGTGTGATCTGTGTTCCATTTGTTAGGACATTCAGCTCCCGATGTTCTTTACTTGCATTGATACAAATTAGTACTGATTTTTCACTTTTGAGCTATATATTGTTTATCTTTAGAAATTCTGCTGCTTTATTTAAGATTGCCTGCATTCCAGCCTGACTACTTGCAAACCATATAGTATTATCCATATAAGCCATTACTGTGATACTTGCCTTTTTTGTTTCCATGTTCATCATCTTCTTCAGGTTCAATGATGTGAGATCATAAATTACCTTGGTTTCCATTATATATCCTGTGTGTTTGTCCTTGATCTTCTGCAAAAGGAAGTCATAGAAGATTCTCAAAAGTAGAGAAGAAATGATATATTTCTGATCAATTCTATCTTGGATGAAGTATTTGTCTGTGAGTTCATGTGTTATAATTATACTATTATTTCTATCAATCAGTATGTTTTTCCAGATTTTAATAATCCTTTTTAATATATGGATTCTCCTGAGTGACTGGATCATCATTTCTGTGTTGATTGAATTATATACTTTACTGATATTTTGGCTGATAATCCAGGCCTTTTTTTGAACTCTCTCGCTTCTTCTATAATGTTGTTCAGAATATGAATTGATTCTTGTATATTTCCATTTAAAAGTTCTACCCAATTGTTGCTATATGTATCTTGTGTCTGGTATATATCTTTGCTAGTCTTGTTACTAGGATACTCATGAATATCTTTTTTGTTGTCTCTAATAAAGTTATGGGTCTTATTATATTGATGTTTTCTAGCCAGTCTTTAGATTTAGGAATTGGATATATGTTCTCTTTTCTCCAGTCCTTCAATATATTGCTTGTAATTAGGATCTTATTGAAAAGTGTCTCTAACACCTTTAGCCTATTCTTCCCTAGGATTTTCAACAGACTGTATGAAATTTAAGATAGGTCTGAGACACTTATACTTTTCTTTTTTTTAATTGTGTCGCTTATTTCTAACACTTCAATTTTGGCTAATATTCCTTCAAACTAGTCTTTCTGGATGTCTTGCTTGAGGGTATATTGTTGTTGTTAATATGGATATCTCTTACATCTAGCACTTGTCTTGATCGGGTCCATTCTTGAAAATGTTTCTTGATTTTGTCCTTGATTTCTTTTGGATCTGTTATAATCTTTATCACATTTTGCTGATTTTTTTTGACCAGCTGCTGGATATTTATAACTCTGGATTACCAGTCTAATATACTGTTGATCATTTTACATGGTTACTTTCCAGCTATTTATATCTTTGTTCTATTCTTTTCTTAATCATTTTTCCTTTACTTGTTTCACTTTAATTTTAATAATTGTATTATTTGCTTCCCAAATCTCTTTGATTTCAAGCAACCACTTGTATAGGGATTCTCTGTTTTGTATAGTATTTTTTCTGAAAAGTAGTTGAGGTAACAAGAGTAGGATTGGTATATTGACCTCATTAACTTCCTCCTCTATTGCTTCTCTGTCTTTTTCTATTTTGGAGCCTGATTCTATAAACCATGTTTGATACCTTCTGTATATTCTATCTAATTTGAGCTATTTATACATCAGTTGTTTAAATTTTGACTTATATATGGTTCTAATGTTTTTACTCTGCTTCTTCTTTTTGAGTATTGTTCTTGTAGCTGCCATTATTGTCTCTTTGAATTGGTGCCATATACTTCTACTGTTTCTGGGTTTGCCCTCAAGAATTTCTTTGTTATCTTGTCTATTTTACTTGAGAAATTGATCCATTGTTTTGATGTAGAATTAGGATAGTCAATCCTATTTTGTCTATTGTTTTTTTTTATTTGCTAGTTTGAACCATGATTTGTATGATGTACTGAACTATAGCATAACTATTTTGTAATCACTTTTAATTACCATATCTACTGCGGTATGGTTTGTACTGATCACCCTTAGAAGTAGGAAGCCAAATATCCAAATATGATCTATTCTGCTCTCATATTTGTATTTGGACCTATTATTAATGATGGGTCCCTAAAGTATTTAGCATATAAAATTTTGCAGATTATTTATGTCCCTTTTTTAAGGACAAAATTCATCGCTCTTCACTTTATTAGAGACAAAAGTCAGAAAATGATATAAATCAATGATTTGAATAATAAAGAATAATTGTGGATAGTTTTTTTATTGTTATTAATTTAAATTTTTTAATGTTTTCTAGTGAGGGACATTTGACTTTTGTCCTTACCTCCCCCTTTAGGGACCCATCTTTACCTATTATATCTGTAATTTCTCATAGTCAGATTGAAGTATCTGTAAGTAATGATGGGCCCCTAAAGTATTTAATATATAAAATTTTGCAGATCACTTATATACTTTTTTAAGGGACAAAATTCATGGCTCTTCACTTTAATAGGGACAAAAGTCAGGAAATACTATAAATCAATGATTTAGATAATAAAGAACAATTGTGGATAGTTTTTTTATAGTTATTAATTTAAAAGTTTAATGTTTTCTAGTAAGGGACATTTGACTTATGTCCTTGCCTCCCCCTTTAGGGACCCATCTTTATCTGTAAGTATCACTAAGATCAAATACTATCAGTAAATCAATAATGTGATAGGATTTGCCTATTCTATTCTTTTTTGTTATATGATCTAAATGTTTATTTACCATCTCATTAAAATCTTATATTACTATAATGAACATGTTTTTATCCTTTGCCTTGATGATTTTTGTTTTGTTTCACTGCTTGAGCTTCACCCTGTCCTGTTTTCTTGCTTCATTTGTTATATTGTACACTGTTATGATTTGATATTGGATTTTCCCTTTGAAGACCAGATTTAGTAGTAGGTTTCGATTGTTACATTCATCTTTATTAAAAACATGTGTTGCCCACTTTTTCTCCATCACCATGATTATATCTGCTCTATGTGTCTGTTTTGCTGATTTGGTTGTCCATTTTTCATATCTGTCTTCAACATTTCTCCACCTCTTATTTTCCATGAACCAAGTTTCTATTATTCCCAGTATATCTATTCTAGTTTCTTGACAGTATTCTAATATTGCTAGTTGATCTGTTTCAGTATTATTTCCTCTGATATTTATTGTTTCTATTTTTCAAATTTCTTGTATTTGTTTTATTCTGCTATCTTTTTTTCCTTACTTATTGCGAAAGTCATGCTTTATGCAGTTGTTAATCATAAATGTTTGAGGGAGCTAAAAAGCTGGTTCTGTTGTATTTAGTGTCTCGATAAAAATGTCTAGACAATCTATCATTTCTTTCATAGTGGAATCTATTGTGAATTTTATTTGATCAATCCTTTTATTCGGAATTTTCTGTTATTATTTAATGTGCATACCTTTTGGTAATAGAGTTCTAAAACTTGAGCTTGTTTTGGATGGATCATACCTAAATAAGGAGTCTGTTATGGCTGCTCCTTTGGCTTTGACAAAAGGTCCATTCTTAATTGTTATTATTCTTCTGTTCAGAATGTATACTTGATATTTGATCACATTCATGTTTACTTGGAGTTGTCTAAGAGCCTTCAGTATCACTTCTGTTTGTGTTATCTGGTGAGGGACATCTCTTGTGATACTAGCGTATGTTTATCTCATACTAGTTGTGCTTTCATATTAGGCCTCTTATTTTGTCTGAATGTAGAAGGTTCTCTTTGTTGTTGAGGTGGGAGTCTGGGTTGACCTAGTTTATTTGTTCTATTATTTTTCAGGATATCTTTTTTCTCAATATTGCAGGTGCTGAGATCATGCTCTCAGATATCACAGCCAAAACAAAACTTTATTGTTCTGGGTACCCAGGCTAGTTCCAGACTTCTCAGGTGGAAGATGATACTTCTTGCTATGTCTATGTCTTGAAAGTTCTTGAAATACAGAATTTCAAACTGTTTATTCTAATTAAGGTGGTTAATGGAGATATAACATGCCTGAACATAAGTTCGCTTGATGATTTTTTATAATTCTCTTGCCATAGTCCCCAGGGAGAGGTTTGCAAGTATTGCACTATATTGATTCCTCTTTTCCTTTATCAGCTTAGTTCTGACTGTTAGGTATATACCCATAAAGACATTGTCCTTAAAGAGAAACTATATCTGACTGTGTTTTTAGAATGCTTCTTTAGAGCTGAACTGTATTGTTCCAGATTGGACCACCCTGCTAGTTGTAGCATGATGTATTCAATTGCTGATTTATTTGTAAACAGGCTGGTAATCTCATTTTTTGTGTAATGGTTAGGAATGTCCCAGATTTTGAGGGATTGGGCTTTGCCTTCAGGGATGCTTTTCTGTGATACTAGTCTAAATCTGATGTCCTCATTGTTGGTAATCTCTATCTCATATGCAGTTAGAGCCTCATGGTAACTGCCAAAAATAGTTGCAATTATTGGTGTACTGATTGGGATTTCTGTGCATATATGCCTTAAGGTTATCAGGTGTCTCAACTTGTTATGAATATGGTTGATTTTTTCTTCAGTTAAAATGTCAGGTACTTCTTCTGGATCAATATACACTTTGCCTAGATAGAGTGTGTCATATACTTCTTGATAGACTCTTTATTCTATTTCTGTAGTTACTAGTTCAGAGTTTCTGTCATAGCTGAAGCTATTGTTAGTGATATTGTTGTGTGATTTTAAGTTCTCCTTCTCTCCTCCCACTATTGATGCCATTGAGATTACTATTATTGGTAAAGTTGATCTAGTCTTAATAATCATTTCCTCTATTAGTTTCAAAGTCTCTATTGTGATTTTCTCTATAATATTCCTGATGTTTTGTTCTTTATTCTCAAACTCCTGGTTTTTGTTGTCAACTTGACTGTCCTCTACTGCTTCTATTGTTTTCTTCTTTTTAATTAATATATAACTTTTCTTTGTACTGATTAGGGGATTGAATTTGTTTCCATGTTTGGATTTCAGTAGCAGTTTAGAGATCTTACTACTGCCTATCTGGATTTTTTTGCTTGTATAGTTGACTGTTAGGTCTCTTATCCTTGTTGATTTATGGATATATTTGTTGTAGGAGCTCTTTATGAGTATTGTGTTTTTTTCAATATTTTGAGTTGTTATCCTAAAAAAAATTTTTCAGAAATCTGGATGCGAGTAAAAAAAGTTTTTTTTTTGTCTGTTTTGATATTATATATAAGTTTTTTAAAAATTCTGATATATCCAATATACTTTTATAAATTATGAACTATTTCTATATATTAAATAAAATTTATAGAAAAGAAATTACTACTACTAGTTTTAAAACTACCTACTTTAGATAATCAAGCCTTGAATACTTACTTATAGAATAATAAAATGATAAATCAATACAAAAACCTTCTACTCTACATTTTGCATTAATTTTAAACTTGAATATTTAAGTCTTACTATTATTTTTTTTAAAATGGATGGCTTATACCTTGTTTATTAGATATTTTATGATGAGTATGTATAAATTTATTTTATACAAATTTATTACTCTATCTACCTAAGTAAACTCACTAAAGAAATCTTCCTACCATATAACTTATTGCCAAGTACTGGTATATACTTGACTAATTTGCCAAGGCGCTACCTATCCCATAAAAATTTTGCAGAGAATAAATAGATAATATTTCAGTTAATCCAGTAATGGCTAGCATGTGTCATGAGTGTGTTAATACCTGGAATACATGATTTGTGTATATTCTTTTTTGTAATTATAGGTTACCATTGTCTTTTATCTTTTGTAGTGATATTGTGCTCCTTTTCCCATTGTGTGAAGTTGTCATATTTTTGGTTCTATTTTTCTTATTGTACCTCAAGGAATCTATTGATAATACTTTTGATAGTTTCTTTGTGGTATTCTGCCAGTATATATTTTTTAATAGTCTTTATTAAGTCCATTGTAAGGGCTCCTCTCGCTATGTAATTTTTGTTCAAAGTTTTGCCTGTTTGTTGAGATCTTTGTTGAGGTTGTGTTTTGTGGGTGTGTTTGATCTGCTACTGACTTCTTCGTTAATTATTTATAGTAATTCTTTGTAGATGTCTACTCCATTCCTCTTGTATATAATGCAGTGTATGTTGGTTTCTATTTGTTGGCAGTTGAGGCATTGATTGTCCATGTAGATGTTTGCCACTCTTCTATGTAGTTTATCCTTGGTAGGTAGTTCTAGATTTCAAAGTCTGTATCTGAAGGATCTACTATTGTGGTCCTCTCAATTGATAGATCCTGTTGTGAGTTTTGAGGGTGGTCTATTGGTAAGTGAGGCCTCCCATGCAATGTCATTTAATATGAAGGTACTATCGGTTGTTGTGAAGTTATGATCAAGGCTTCTCCAGTTTAGGATATGTTTTGTACTGATTAAGGTTTTGTTTGATATTGTGATCGTATTGTCTAGAGTCTGTCCATTTCATTCTTGTGTTCAATTTGTTGTGTTGCTTCTCATTGATATGCATTCAATTTCAGCTGCCTTTCTTGATAGAGTTGCCTCCTTTACTAATAAATCTGCTCTATCATTATATTTGTCATTGCTGTGAGCTTTGATTTTTTTCTAGATAATAGTGAGTTTTTGGTTTTCTATAATGTAAATTCTAGTGTTGATTAAGTTGTTGGTTTTAAGTGTTCTCAAGTTGGCTGGGTTCGTTTGTACTTTGTTTATTGCTCCTAGAGCTGCTTGACTATTGCTACAAATGGTGATTGTGCTATTGTGAGGAAGGTGAGTATTGTGGTGAGTTCTGCTCTTGTGGAGGATGGGAACTTGTTTATTTTTCCTTGAAAACTGATGTCTGGTCTTTGGGTGATGTACCAACTGAATCCCATTTTTTGGTTTGAGTCTAAGGATATATCTGTGAAAACTAAGATTTCATGAAAATTCTCTATTTTGTGGTTGCCAGTTCCTTGATCATTTGTTCTATTGTCTTGAGATATCTTTTGATAATGGTTTTGTTGACTTTTATTTGATTGTTGAGGATTTGCGGTAGTGGAGGAAGGTTCGGGTGTAAGAATTTATCTTTGAGAATATTATTGAGACCGTTGGGTGATATTATGCTTCTTTGGCAAAGTTTTTTGGAGGATGAGTTTCTTGAGCTAGTTTTGCTTGTGTGAACTGTGATATTGATCAAGCTGTTCTTTTCTTTGTAAAAGATACATTCTCCTTATTTTCTTGTGGTTTTCAAGAGGCATCCATCACATTCTTTTAAGGGGGAGTAGTTATAATTGGTTCTAATATAATATTATAGTTTGACTGTGTTCTGTTGGATGGCACACTTTCTACTGATGACACTTGTGTTGGTTCCTTGTGATACAATCCATTTTATTTCTTGATTTGGTGTTTCTATTGCTAGTCTATGAGTGGTTTTTGTGTTTTGTGTATGTGTTCATCTATTTTCAATTAAGGTTAGGATTTTTTTGGTTTTGTTAGATTTCTTTAAACCAGTTGGGTGGTTCTCTGTTTGATTTCTTGTTTGCTGTTATTATTTCTACCCATGCTGCTAGTCTGGATCTTGTATAGTTAGTGATTTGATTCAAGAAGAGAATATGGTTTTTGTCAACTGTTTTTTGTGTTTATTATACCACCTTGGTTCTGTTATTTCTTCGATGGTTATGTCAGTTTCTTTGAAGGTTCAAAGGTTTTGTGCTATTCCTGTGTATCTATATTGTCTAAGAAGAAAGAGAAGATTATGTGTAAAGTCATATCCTTGAGATAGGAATGGGTCTGTAAATTGTATGCTTGTTATGGACTTGGTTGACCACTATCTATTTTGCACTTCCTGTAGACGCATGCTAGTAATTTTTTCTATGATGTCTTGTCTATTTATTCTTTTGTACCAATTGTTGGCATGAAGTAGTAGTTGTCTATTCCAGAGATGGAAGAAGCCATATTTCAATAAGTTGTGTAAGATTGTGTTGGGTGCTGTTTTTGCCAGGTTGAGTTTATGTTTGTAGATGGGATTTAAAATGCTCATAATTTTGTTACAGTTTGGTTCTGTGAGAACCATATTCGATAGGAGTTATGTTACTATTGGTGTCCAGACTTAATTGTGTAAATATCTGATTTATTTGTTTATTATTGCTTTCCATTTGATCATGTTGGCATATTTAAGTGTTTTTTCCTTTATCAAATATTGTTAATATGTTTTTGCTCCTTTGCCTTCTAGGTATATTCCTAGGATTCTAGCTGCTTCATTTAATGGGAGCATTGTGATTTGTTGTTTATGAATACAGATCTGATTATTTGGGTCATACGCAGAGTTTAGAACTATAAGATTTGATTTGGATATATTGATGTGAATGTCATTTATTGTAAAGAAGGTTGAGCAAATGTCATTTATTTTTTGTAATTTTTTTGACTACTTGCTATTAGAGTAGTGTTATCCATGAATGCCAGACATGAGATGTTTTGGGTTGAGATAATTGATGGTGCTGTGGGTTTCTTCCATTTTTTTGATGTAAGGATATATCCCTTCCGTGTTTTTGAGATCCAGTGTAACATATGCAATGTTAGGAATTCATTTCATAATTATGTATCTTAGTTAAAGGAAAACTTTATTAAATGTAAACTAGGAGCAGACAACTCTGAGTTGTCGTAAAGGATAAAGACAGCCTTTAAATATATGTTTTCCCCATATAAATAAATATAATAAAAATATATGAAATAATATACATATAATCTTAGTGGTTCTCTCGGAAGATCATATGCATGTAATTAATAAAAAGAAAAAGAAAATAAAATAAAGAACAATATGATAAAAACAATCATAATGAAACACAATGTTAAACAAGTATGTCTATGATACCTCTTGTTTCCCCTGAATGGCAAACACCACTATTACTATGAATCTATTGGTGTTTGTCTATATGCTATTAGTAATTCGGGTCTTGCGTCACCTCGGAGCTTCGGGATCGGCGGTCAGATCATGTGATCTGAAATATCATGTGTTCTAGCAAATCATTAGTGTTTCACAGCCAGAGATCTAAATCCTTGATTATCTTGAAATCCTATTTGACAACATCTTTCCAGCCTTTAATAAAAGATGTTTGTCTCATCAAAATACTCAGGTGTAAAGTCATGTTTTCATCAGATGACTTAGGTAAACTTGTTACATCCAGGATAGGAGAGGATCGTAAAAGATTCTCCAGAGTAGGGGTGATATAGTGTCTCCTTGATTGATTCCATCTTCTACTGTGTATTGTAGTGATAGTCCAAATGGTGTGATAACATAGTTTTGTTTATTGTCACAGATGTTCGTAATGATTTGAATGATATGTCTGGACATTTGATTCACTGGAGTACTAATTTGAATCTTTGAATATTTACTGAGTTAAAGGCTTTTGCCATGTCTAGGCTCAGGATTCATGCTTTGTTGACATATTGTTTTGCATTATCCTGGATTGCTCTAATTATGTGTATAGGTTCTTGTGTACTGCAACTTGGTAAGGCTGCTCAGTTATGCTCGAATAGGATTTGGTGGGTAGTAAGGATTTTAGCTAGTCTATAGTTGATAATTTTTGTGAATATTTTGTGTATTGTTTCAAGGAGGGTGATTGGTTATGTTATATTGATGTTGTTTTTCCATAGTTTTGGTTTGGGAATGGGATATATACTATCCTGACTCTACTCATTTGATACTTTACCTGTTTGTAATATATTGTTGAAGAGATCTGCGATATGGTTTATTGTTTCTTTGGTGAGTTTTATCAGTGTGATATAAGGGATTCCTAGCAGTCCTGGTGCTGATTTGTTGGAGCATTTTCTAAGTATCTCTTGGATCTCTTTTGCTGTGATAGTATTAATTACATTAGTGTACCATTTTTATTCACATGTTGCAGTGGTTTGTATTCTTCCTTCCATATTGTGGAGTGGATCATTTTGGTATTGCATTTACTGATCCAGTTTTGGTAATGTGTCCTAACTGCTTCTTTGATTTTTTCTGGATTTGTGATGATTGTTTCATCTGAACTATGCATGATTAGCTTGTCTAGTATTATGTACCTTTTTGGATTGTCTAGTAGATTTCTGATCATTTGTTTTTTGTTGATGTTGAAGTATGATTATCTTCTTAGTAGTCATTCAGATATGGCTTTTGATTGTCTATTTCTGCATAGTTTGTTGAAAATTGCTTTATGTGTGTCTCTTGTGTTTTTGGTGGATTTAATCTATTCTGCGATGTTTACTGGACAAGAGGGCTTCTTTAGAGTGTCTATGGAAATAGAGTATTTGTTGGCTAATTTGTTCAATATGGACTTGATTTTCTTGAGGATGTGGTCTGATGGTGAATTGTTGTTGAGGAGTTGTTTACCCAATGAGTGGATTTTTGAGAGTTTACATAGAATATCAGTGGAAGAACTAGGTAGTTTTGGTGATCTCTTTTTTTCTTTGTATTTTTTGATGTGGAGAGCTGCACTTTATAGGATAGTATCTCTTAAGAGATTCCATTTTTTGTTCACTTTGTCTAGAGAGATGTTAAGTTCCTCCCATTTTTGTTCAAGTTTGGATTGTATGTGTTCTCCAAAGTCTTTTCATTTTTCTTGGGATGTGTTCTATCAATTGTATCTAGTATTGGGTTGTGATCTGTATCTGTTTGATTCTGGAGGATTAGTGTTCTAGTGTTGTATATTACAGTATGTTGCGTTGTGATCAGTTTCCATCACTTCTTTGTCAATTTCTTGTATTTGTGCTTCTGTGAGGAGCCATAGTGATAATGGGGAGATCCATATTTGATCGATTCTACTGACTATGTCTTCTGTGTTGCTTCATGTGTATTGGGTACTGTATAGATTGATTTCTCGAAAGGTATCTATAAATTGGTTATTTGATAACTGTTTTATAAGCTTTTCTATTGAAAGGTATTGCTTTGTCTTTGAAAACTTCGAGTTGGGCATATCTATGCTGGGGTTGGGAACTGAGTTGAAGTCTTCTAGGATTATTATTTGACTATTTGAGGCTTTTGCTTTATTGATTAATTTCAGGACTTCTTTGGTGCACTCTTGATTTGATCGGTGTGCTTGGGTAGGAAGGTAGATGGCAATAATTCTGAGTTTACATTTGAATTTGAATGGTAGGTCTATTGTGATGATTCTGTCCTTCTATATGTGCTTTTTGAAGATGTGTTTGCTAGGTTTTTTCAATTAATAGTGCTACTCCAAACCCTTTCATTTGGCTACTTGTGTTACTTCATGTGATCTGGTAGTCATGGAATTGGATAATTTTCCTTCTATGTTGCTAAAATTTGTTTCTGTGAATGCGAGGATACTTGGTTTGTATTTATTGATCCATTCTATCCATAGGAGTAGTTTTCCTGGATTCGATTTGAGACCTCTGACATTTGTTATGAAGAAATGTCAGGTTTGTCCTGTGATATGATAGTTTGGGGTATGTTCAGAATGTTGTTTATGTGGCGTGGTAGTATTGTTTGTTGGTGTGACTGATTTTCCTTGTGGCGGTATGGAGTTGTCGGTAGGTTTTGATGATGGTGTGTCAGTATTTTTATCTATTGTAGAGTCTGAGTCTGACCATAATAGGTTTGTTTCCAGTTGTTGTATTCTGAGTGAAGGATTATTGGGATTGTTGATTGATGGTTATATGTCATGTTTGTATTTGCATGTTCATTGTTATTGGAATTGCTGTATGCATTTCTCATAGTTATTGATTGCCAGTAGGTTTGGTTGAGGTCTGAGCTAAAGCATCTATTGTGATGAAGATTTGATCCATTATGTCTTGCATCTCATCGATGGAGGAAAAAAGTTGTATTTGTGTATTTCTAAGGTCTTCAAAGCTGTCTTCAGATATGAATTGTATGCTGTTAGATTGTGATATAGATGTTGAGTCTTGCGATGTTGGTGTTTGTTTATTGTCTATTGATTTATAGTATTCTTCATCATAGTATTTCAGGTTGGTGGTATGCTCGTCCAGTTCTGCTACTTGATGTTTGATAGTATTCAGTTATTGCTGGATTTCTCTGAGAATATTGCCAATGTCTTCGAGGGTTGTTGGGTTCTCATGTTTTGGTTTGGTTGTTCAAGAAGCTACTGTTGCATATGTTCCTGCTTTTAGTATTTTGTGTGTTCTTGGTTTGTTGAGATTGTGGATTGATGAAGTTTTTCCTGATCTGAATTTGTTGTAAAGGTCTTCAAATTTGGTGCCTGGTTTTTGTTGTAAGTGTCTCATTGGAGGCACCTTTCCTTGGTGAAGCAGTTTTTGGCTAGATGGGAAGGTGCATTTTATATTGCACATAGTTTTGTTGATATTGGAGTGAATGAGAGAATTGTTTCTCCTTGTTGATATTATGTTTGTGCTGCTATTAGGAGGTCTTCTTATGTTTCAAAGCTGATGATTACAAATCTTTTAGATTTGTAACCCTTGTTTGCTACCCTTGTGATATAGCATGTACTATACATCCCTTGTATTGTGTGAGGATGTTTTTGATATCCTATGCTAATATGTTGGGAGAGAGGTTTGTTAGTTTAGCGGTGATCTCATGTCTTTGTTTCATTTGTTGAAGTGTCTATTCTGCATCATTGATTCTCAATAAGTCTCCTTTGATTAGGATGCTTCTGTCATTTACTAGTTTGTGTTTGGATTCTTGGTCTTTGAAAATGATTGTGACGCATTGCTACAAGTTTTGGATTTTTATAGTAATACCTTGGATTTGACCATGTTTGGCAAATGCTTGTTTGACTTCTATGAGTTTTGTGTTCAAGGGGATGTCCCACATTACTATGGAGTTCCCTTTATTGATTTGTTGGTGACCAGTTTCCATGTGTATCAGCCTGTTGTTATCCATTTCTGGGAGCTCTATGATCATTGCTGCATGTTGATTTGTGAAGATAGCAATGATTTGCATGTCTTCTTTTTTTCCTTTGATATGTACTGTCAAAAGTCTTTCAGGAGAATTGAGGGCTAGAATGATATGTTCTAGTTTTTGGTGTATAGTTTTTCCTTTGACTAGTTTTGCTGGGATGCCAACCTTATATCATTCTCATCCATATCGGATTGTTCTGTTGAATGGTGATTTGGGTTTTGGTTTGCCTTGAGTGTTGTCGATTTCTCTATTTTTGCCTTTGAAAATGGTGAACCATTTTCATTCTAAGTTGTTTTCTTCTTTGGCTTCCATCTCTTTATATGGACTGTTGTTTCGTACTGTTTATGGTTTCTGGATGGTGATTCTTCGGTGATGTTTTTCTTGTTTCTCACTCTGTTCATTGGTTGTGTTGAGTTGTGTTTCTACTATGTCACTCTATGAAGAGGTTGATGCTCTGATTCCTGGCTTTGTTGAGATAAATATTCTGTTTCTTGTTATTGATTTTCTTGTAGCATTGTTTCTTGTTGTGTGGTTGTGTTGGTTGTATTGTTGTTGGGTTGATGGTCATTGTTGAGGATAGTAGTTGCTGTTGATTGTGTGGGCTTCTTAACTGCTGTCAGGATGGGTTTCTTCACATATAGTTGGGTTCTAATCAGGCCCAGTTCTTTGCCGTCTCTTTTGTCATATCTCAAGGTATGCTTCGTAATTGTGGAAGGGGTGTTGGAAGCTCTAGAACTTCTGTTGTGACTTGTTATCTTTCTTTGCTTTTCATCTTAAAAGTTTCTAAAAAAGAAAATTTTTAAGAATCTGGTTAATTATGGGAAAGAGTTTTTTTTTCCATGTCTTACTATTATTTGTAATAGAATTTCTTTAATTAAATAAATATTAAATTAAAATAGATTAACTAGTACTGAAATATAATTATTTAAAGCCTGTTAAATAAATTATATAATTATTTAATTTATATAAAGTTTGATATTATTAAGGATATTTATAATAATTGAATAAAAGTCTTTCTTTATACAATCAATCTAATTGAATCTATTTTAAACTTATAGTTACTATAAAATTTGAGGTCTTAGCTTTATACAATCCAATAAAGAAAGTCATAAATTTAACTAATTGAATAAGATGTACAATAGAAATTAGTTTTTTGCATTTGATTTTTATGCAATATTGAATTTTGAATCTTGTAATTAAGACCTAAAAGTACTAGTATTCTATATATATATATATTTTTTTAATCCGACGTCAGGCTGACACGGCTTATTTTATTGTGTATTTAAAATATTATACAATTTCAAAGATTTTCACATGACAGCTCACCCATATTAGAAGTTTATCTTCTCTAGATGCAACTTAGAAGATGATATTTTGCTCTCTTAATAACTTGGATTATCCTTTAGCT